>JASEVX010000003.1:138429579-138524255 GCA_031761405.1 Serripes groenlandicus | reverse complement strand
TCTGAAAAAAGGTTTTCTATTTGGATCCGATATCATTGATGTTCATTAACCCTTTCTTTCATATAGACGCTTTTTGACGCCTCTACAGCAGACGGCGTTTTGAAAACATAGTGACAAAAGAAGAAATTGCACAAAAAGTGCAATTTCTCCTTTTTCCACAATGTTTTCCACTTTTTGTCATAGGTTATCCATTCAATTATGGAGATTTTCTATGTTTTGACAAAATACGTTCAAAGTCGTCTGCTGCAGAATTGTCGTATGAGGGAAAGGGTTAAGATATGTGTATGCATTTGTTCTAATTACGATAAGGTTGATTTTCCTGGAGCACCGCTCAATTATGAATTTTAACAGTTTTTAAATTCCTATTTTAGACACGTTATAAGAAAAGCGACCTTCTTAGGTGATATAATTAATTACATTAACGATTAAATTTGCGGCTGACTTGTAAAGTCGATTTGGAGTCATATCTGTCCTGCAAAGGCTTCTACGATACTTTTACGAGTCGATGGTGAACAACAGGTCATTTTCTAGAAAACACCTTCTGGGTATTGCGACCTGTAAAGATACATATTAAAATGTACCTCTGCACAGTTAAGTCAGAATCTTCCCTTTCTCAAACTACTACAAGCATTATGGAAGCCTTTGGAGACCTGTTACAACCGAAAACGGACTATAAATGTATCTGATCGTAATTGCTATTCAAGATCTTGTAACGGTGGGCATTATGTATAACAGCTTAATCCTTCCCCACATACAAAAAATCAGCAGCAGACGACTTTAAAAACATATTGACAAAAACCTGAAAATTCTCGTGGCCAAAGGTGAAATTGCTCATCATGAGGAATTTCACCTTTGGTCACAATGTTTTCGAAAGTCGTCTGCTGCTATTGCGTCAAAGTGTGTCTTCAGGTGGGAAAGGGTTAAACATGTTCAGCTGAAGATTTATTCGTTATATTCAACCCTGTAATCCAAGCGTACATTCTTGTTCTCGGGTATACACCGAAACGCTAGAACCGAAACTTGCATTTACATTGAATTATGTGATAACCCGGTTTTTTAATTGATTATTTAAAGATTGAACCCACTGACTGACCGACATCATGCAATAACATGGCGCCATAAAAGAAGTAATGAGCAACGGAAGTGAAAGAGCAAGTCAGAGGCAGACTAAACAAACTAAGCGACAGACATTATGGTAATCTTCTTTTATGTCAATTCGAGCATAAATCATAGATGGCCCAGACACGGAATAGTGGAGAAGAAATCAAACACAAAATCGAATCACCCGGCAACGCTGAAAGCGTACGTTTACGGGTTGATACCAATGACGGTGGTACTACTTTTGTGTCGCAATTTGGTGAAGGATCTAATCATAATCATACGCGGAAAGATGCAGGCGACTCCGAGAAAAACGGATCTGTATTACCACGCATCGAAAATGCAACTCCTGGTGGTACAACAAAGGGTTACGATCCTAAACAATTAAGTGGAGAGATTAAACTTGACAGAATAGATCCAGAACATGTTGAAAAACCACCAACGCCAAACATTAAAACTCTAGCAGATCTGATTCACGTATGTCGAGATCGTGGTTTTCAAATATTCAACGACAAACGGAATATACCGGAATCTGACAAACTTAAAGTTTTACCAGCGTACCTTTCAAACCCAAAAGTACATAGCAGCGATGGCGTCGACGCTAAGGGACGTGGTGGATCAGGGTCGGGCCGGCGTTCTCGCCGCCCATCGTCTTACCGACAGTCCGAATCACTCGAGTCACACAATCGAATGTATAGTGGGTGGACGACTCGCAGCTTCAAAAGTCGTTCGGACTCGAGACTCGAGAGATCGTCCGTGAACAGTATACCAAGTCATGTTCCTTCTGAATATTCCATTAACACTGACCACTCGAGTGGACATCAAACAGTCTACACGAATGTTTCGGTGAGTAATCACGTTTTCGTTTTCTTTCTTTGTAGCCAAAAGAACTGTGTATTACATGTTAATGACATATTTTATAATATGTCGAGGATGCAAAAAGGCCACTACAAAGAAAGTCAGGAGGCCCAAAATAAACGACTACAGCCTTCAAAGTCAGTTTCAAGAACACATTGCCAGTTTTCGTAAGATCGTTCTGAAATAAGAAAACACATATTAGTTATTACAAATATCAACATGGTGCCTTGAACTACTTTTTACATTCGGTTTTTATCTTGATCCCGCATCATGCGCATTCGCAATGTTTTCTTTGTTTTTAAAGTCGTCTGCTGCAGATGCGTCAGTTAGACACAGAAAGCGTCCGTTAACGTTAATGTGATGGTCAAATGGGGAATCCAGAAAATGACCAATTTCATCGTGCGCGGTTCACATTTAAGGATACGTTAAGCATTACGGCTTGAAACAAGTATATCATATTTCAGGTAGGGACGCGTACATTATTCACCCTTGTTGTGAAAAACACTTTTCAATATCGTCAATATAAAGGCCATTTACTTTAACCCTTTCCCTCATATAGACGCTTTCTGACGTCTCTGCAGCAGACGGCTTTTTGAAAACATAGTGACAAAAGAAGAAATTGCACAAAACGTGCAATTTCTCCTTTTGCCACAATGTTTTCCACTTTTTGTCATAGGTTATCCATTCAACTATGGAGATTTTCTGTTTTGACAAAATACGTTCAAAGTCGTCTGCTGCATACTTGTCGTATGAGGGAAAGGGTTAAAAGTGGTAGTAATGGCTTTCCTTCCTTGGCGCATCCTTGGTTAAGCATTAAGACTGACTCGCTGGTGTTTTGGAACGATGAACTGAAACTGCAGTACTTGCAACTTACCCAGAGAGCGCCGTGAAATAACTGAACAATTGTTGAAAGCAGCGTTAAACACCATACAATAAAACAAACAAACAAACAAAGCAGTAAAAGAAAATATTTATCCCGTTGTCAGGGTTATCCTAATAATTTTAATATCGTCCACTGGGTCCAGTACTATGGTAACTCAATAGTAATCAAAAAGTCAGTTACCATAGTGTTGCAGTCAGGGAACGATCTAGTGCCTGGTGATTTGTTGATGGTGGTTAACATTACGTGCTGGGTGACAAACTGATGTATTGATATCTCATTCATTATCGCGCGGAAACGGCAACGACCTTCTTCGAAACTAGGACGCTACAACAATAGTAAAATCGCCACACGAAAGTCAACCACGACAAGTTTAGACAGATTCAGAGATTTGTTTCTGATACAACATAATCACCAGAACACAAACGATGTCATAAACATGGACACTTTTAGATAGATACACAGATTTGTTTCTTGTTTAAAGTAGACTCTTCCATGTTAAAAATCGAGTGTGTTCATTTCTCAATTTATGAAAGTTTTGGACTATTTTGGTAACTAAAAGGCAAACAATGCTGATTTCAGGCGAGACAGCTCGTTACGAGCTGACTCACCTGAATATGCATTGTTTGCAAAAAACTCAATATCGCCTGTTGCAACACCATTATACAAACGATGACACACACATGGACAAGTTAGTTTTATATATCCATTCTGGTCCTTCTTGAACAAAGTGTGTATGATCCTGCAAAATAATAGTCATGGCCCCAATTTCTGTTATTGAATTTAAGTCATATGGTCAGTTATCAACCAACCAAAACGAGCGAAACCTATTTTGTTTAACCAAATGCACTGATATCATTTCATGACTATGAGTCATGTCCCTTAACCCGAAGAGTGTTTGACAGATTCAATGGCGAACTGGCAAAACATCTTGGTCTGATCGTAGAAAACCCCTGAATCAGTATTGCCATCGCATTGGTCAGTTATTCTTCTAAAATAATTTTACCATAAATCTTACGGATTGTTATTGAAATTACAGTAGATGTACGCCGCAGACACTGACAAAAACAGTCTATGTTATTACAGTCAATAAATTACTTCTGTCAGTCTTTTAAATGACCCTTATTACATTTACTTGTAGATCATCAGAAGAAATGAATACTCAGTCTGAATTCAACTGAACTGTCGCAGCTAAATGCAGAAAGGCAGGACTATTTGTCTAAGATTGTTTCGAATCAATTTTAATCAGACCTAACATTGACAGCAGTAGCAAACGCTCGCATAGATCTGAAGACAGCTTCTTACAGGTCGTCTTAAATTGTCATTAACGTCAGTCGCCTACAGACTCGTTATATATCGCCTACACAATCGTTATATATCGCCTAAACAATCGTTATATATCGCCTACAGAATCGTTATATATCGCCTAAACAATCGATATATATCGCTTACACAATCGTTATATATCGCCTAAACAATCCTTATATATCGCCTACAGAATCATTATATATCGCCTAAACAATCGTTATATATCGCCTACAGAATCGTTATATATCGCCTAAACAATCGATATATATCGCTTACACAATCGTTATATATCGCCTAAACAATCCTTATATATCGCCTACAGAATCATTATATATCGCCTAAACAATCGTTATATATCGCTAACACAATCGTTATATATCGCCTACACACTCGTTATATATCGCCTACACACTCGTTATATATCGCCTACACAATCGTTATATATCGCCTACACACTCGTTATATATCGCCTACACAATCGTTATATATCGATATATCGCCTAAACAATCGTTATATATCGCCTACAGAATCGTTATATATCGCCTAAACAATCGTTATATATCGCTTACACAATCGTTATATATCGCCTACACACTCGTTATATATCGCCTACACAGCCGTTATATATCGCCTACACACTCGTTATATATCGCCTACACACTCGTTATATATCGCCAAGACACTCGTTATATATCGCCTACACACTCGTTATATGTCGCCTACACACTCGTTATATATCGTCTACACACTCGTTATATATCGCCTACACACTCGTTATATATCGCCTACACACTCGTTATATATCGCCTACACACTCGTTTTATATCGCCTACACAATATAAGGGCCATTTACTTTAACCCTTTCCCTCATATAGACGCTTTCTGACGTCTCTGCAGCAGACGGCTTTTTGAAAACATAGTGACAAAAGAAGAAATTGCACAAAACGTGCAATTTCTCCTTTTGCCACAATGTTTTCCACTTTTTGTCATAGGTTATCCATTCAACTATGGAGATTTTCTGTTTTGACAAAATACGTTCAAAGTCGTCTGCTGCATACTTGTCGTATGAGGGAAAGGGTTAAAAGTGGTAGTAATGGCTTTCCTTCCTTGGCGCATCCTTGGTTAAGCATTAAGACTGACTCGCTGGTGTTTAGGAACGATGAACTGAAACTGCAGTACTTGCAACTTACCCAGAGAGCGCCGTGAAATAACTGAACAATTGTTGAAAGCAGCGTTTAACACCATACAATAAAACAAACAAACAAACAAAGCAGTAAAAGAAAATATTTATCCCGTTGTCAGGGTTATCCTAATAATTTTAATATCGTCCACTGGGTCCAGTACTATGGTAACTCAATAGTAATCAAAAAGTCAGTTACCATAGTGTTGCAGTCAGGGAACGATCTAGTGCCTGGTGATTTGTTGATGGTGGTTAACATTACGTGCTGGGTGACAAACTGATGTATTGATATCTCATTCATTATCGCGCGGAAACGGCAACGACCTTCTTCGAAACTAGGACGCTACAACAATAGTAAAATCGCCACACGAAAGTCAACCACGACAAGTTTAGACAGATTCAGAGATTTGTTTCTGATACAACATAATCACCATAACACAAACGATGTCAAAAACATGGACACTTTTAGATAGATACACAGATTTGTTTCTTGTTTAAAGTAGACTCTTCCATGTTAAAAATCGGGTGTGTTCATTTCTCAATTTATGAAAGTTTTGGACTATTTTGGTAACTAAAAGGTAAACAATGCTGATTTCAGGCGAGACAGCTCGTTACGAGCTGACTCACCTGAATATGCATTGTTTGCAAAAACCTCAATATCGCCTGTTGCAACACCATTATACAAACGATGACACACACATGGACAAGTTAGTTTTATATATCCATTCTGGTCCTTCTTGAACAAAGTGTGTATGATCCTGCAAAAGAATAGTCATGGCCCCAATTTCTGTTATTGAATTTAAGTCATATGGTCAGTTATCAACCAACCAAAACGAGCGAAACCTATTTTGTTTAACCAAATGCACTGATATCATTTCATGACTATGAGTCATGTCCCTTAACCCGAAGAGTGTTTGACAGATTCAATGGCGAACTGGCAAAACATCTTGGTCTGATCGTAGAAAACCCCTGAATCAGTATTGCCATCGCATTGGTCAGTTATTCTTCTAAAATAATTTTACCATAAATCTTACGGATTGTTATTGAAATTACAGTAGATGTACGCCGCAGACACTGACAAAAACAGTCTATGTTATTACAGTCAATAAATTACTTCTGTCAGTCTTTTAAATGACCCTTATTACATTTACTTGTAGATCATCAGAAGAAATGAATACTCAGTCTGAATTCAACTGAACTGTCGCAGCTAAATGCAGAAAGGCAGGACTATTTGTCTAAGATTGTTTCGAATCAATTTTAATCAGACCTAACATTGACAGCAGTAGCAAACGCTCGCATAGATCTGAAGACAGCTTCTTACAGGTCGTCTTAAATTGTCATTAACGTCAGTCGCCTACAGACTCGTTATATATCGCCTACACAATCGTTATATATCGCCTAAACAATCGTTATATATCGCCTACAGAATCGTTATATATCGCCTAAACAATCGTTATATATCGCTTACACAATCGTTATATATCGCCTAAACAATCCTTATATATCGCCTACAGAATCATTATATATCGCCTAAACAATCGTTATATATCGCTTACACAATCGTTATATATCGCCTACACACTCGTTATATGTCGCCTACACACTCGTTATATATCGCCTACACAATCGTTATATATCGCCTACACACTCGTTATATATCGCCTACACACTCGTTATATATCGCCTACACAATCGTTATATATCGATATATCGCCTAAACAATCGTTATATATCGCCTACAGAATCGTTATATATCGCCTAAACAATCGTTATATATCGCTTACACAATCGTTAAATATCGCCTACACACTCGTTATATATCGCCTACACAACCGTTATATATCGCCTACACACTCGTTATATATCGCCAACACACTCGTTATATATCGCCTACACACTCGTTATATATCGCCTACACACTCGTTATATATCGCCTACACACTCGTTATATATCGCCAACACACTCGTTATATATCGCCAACACACTCGTTATATATCGCCTACACACTCGTTATATATCGCCTACAGAATCGTTATATATCGCCTACAGAATCGTTATATATCGCCTAAACAACCGTTATATATCGCCTACAGAATCGTTATATATCGCCTAAACAATCGTTATATATCGCTTACACAATCGTTAAATATCGCCTACACACTCGTTATATATCGCCTACACAACCGTTATATATCGCCTACACACTCGTTATATATCGCCAACACACTCGTTATATATCGCCTACACACTCGTTATATATCGCCTACACACTCGTTATATATCGCCTACACACTCGTTATATATCGCCAACACACTCGTTATATATCGCCAACACACTCGTTATATATCGCCTACACACTCGTTATATATCGCCTACAGAATCGTTATATATCGCCTACAGAATCGTTATATATCGCCTAAACAACCGTTATATATCGCCTACACACTCGTTATATATCGCCTACACACTCGTTTAATATTGCCTACACACTCGTTATATATCGCCTACACAATCGTTATATACCGCCTACACTCGTTATATATCGCCTACACAATCGTTATATACCGCCTACACACTCGTTATATATCGTCTACACACTCGTTATATACCGCCTACACACTCGTTATATATCGTCTACACACTCGTTATATATCGCCTACACACTCGTTATATATCGCCTACACACTCGTTATATATTGCCTACACACTCGTTATATATCGCCTACAGAATCGTTATATACCGCCTACACTCGTTATATATCGCCTACACAATCGTTATATACCGCCTACACACTCGTTATATATCGTCTACACACTCGTTATATACCGCCTACACACTCGTTATATATCGTCTACACACTCGTTATATACCGCCTACACACTCGTTATATATCGTCTACACACTCGTTATATACCGCCTACACACTCGTTATATATCGTCTACACACTCGTTATATACCGCCTACACACTCGTTATATATCGCCTACACACTCGTTATATATCGCCTACACACTCGTTATATATCGCCTACACACTCGTTATATATCGCCTACACACTCGTTATATATCGCCTACACACTCGTTATCTATCGCCTACACACTCATTATATATCGCCTACACACTCGTTATATATCGTCTACACAATCGTTATATATCGCCTACACAAGCTTTATATATCGCCTACACACTCGTTATATATCGCCTACACACTCGTTATATATCGTCTACACACTCGTTATATATCGCCTACACACTCGTTATATATCGCCTACACAATCGTTATATATCGCCTACACAATCGTTATATACCGCCTACACACTCGTTATATATCGCCTACACACTCGTTATATATCGTCTACACACTCGTTATATATCGCCTACACACTCGTTATGTATCGCCTACACACTCGTTATGTATCAAGAGGGGAGGTGGAGATAACCCATATTGATTAACGAGAAAGAGAAGCGGTGTTGGCCGGGTGTTCTGATTATGTAGTAACCTTTATAATGGCATTTTCGAGCGAAAACATATCTAAATCTCAATTCGAGGTGAACTTTTATGCGGTGTCGTCAGATTGACTATACGCACAGCGAAGTAAGATGGTCGAGATTTATCTCATATGGACAATGGTCATGCATCATAGACGCCTGAATATTTATTTTCTAAAAGTGTTTATCAACCCGTTCATTCCTTCATGCAGAAAACTTTGAAAACATTTAGTATAAAACAAAGAAAATCTCTAAAAATCAAAGTACAACTATTGAATAGAGTAAATAACAAGGTGACACAAGGAGAAATTGTTCATAATGAGCAATTTCTCCGTTTGCCATAATATTTTCAAAAGGCGACGTCAGAAAGTGATTGTCTATAGGAAAGGCTTAACATGGCAAGGATGCTCCCTTTAATTTACCAGCCGTTATTCGCCAATTGGCTAAAAGTGTAAACGGGAAGGTATCCAGTTGGTTTGTTGGGAATAACGTTGCCTTGGGTATTGTCGTTGTAAAGCAAGTACACACATGGATAGATGAACTGGCCGCTGCAGCATATACACATCAATCGATATCGCCTGTAGAAGAAAACACCGTTTTCCGTTGACACTGGTCAATGGTGGAATTGATAAATATTTATACTGCAATTAACCGTAACCCATTACTTCACACTGAGGACATTTGACGCCTGCTATTGCAGACGACTTTTGAAAACATTGCAATACAAGGTGAAATTGCTCAAAATGAGTGTAATGACGACATAGGAAAAGCTATTTGAAGTAATTATGACACACTTACAATAGGGTTACAGTAAAAACAGACCTTCGAGAAACGTTCCGATCAGAAATCCCCAAGAACAGCATATACCGCAAGCAGTTTAGACCATAGTGGCTTTTTTCCCTGTTCGCCCCTAGTTTTAATAACATTGTCATGGCCCTACGACAATAAACTGTTTACATCCATCCGCATGTTGATCCGAACCTCCATTGAAAATACAATAATTGACAAGAGTTGAAAACATGGTAACAAAATGAGAAATTGCTCCTTTAGAGCGAATTTCTTCTTTTGTCGCCATTTTCTTTTCAAAAAGCAGTCTGCAGAGGCGTCGGAGAGCGTCTATATGAGGGAAAGGGTTTAACTCTTTTAGCGCCAAAGGCAATATTGAGCTTTTTGCAAACAATACAGATTCAGGTGAGCCAGCTCGTAACGAGCTGTCTCACCTGAAATCTGCATTGTTTGGCTGTGAGTTATAAAAATATTCCAAAAATCCTAAAACATGAAAATAGAGTCGTCCGAGTTTGAACATGGAAGAGTCTACTTTAAACAATTCGGCGCTGAAAGGGTTAAGCATATACAGATGCCTTATGACTAGACTCTAGTAAACATCGCACAGTTCGATCGGAATCGTCTTTCATTTCACATCCTCGGTGTGCCGACCTTCGTGTGACGTGGCTGTCATACAGACGAGTCCAATACTCTTTATTGATTTACCTTTTGAGAGGTATTTACCATTGAAGTCATCTGCTAGCGGGCGGGCCCACTTAGTTAACCATAGAATATACTCGTACGTGCGCCCTTCATTATTTAATGTTGTTTAATTTTAACCAACTTGTAGACGTATTTTGACGCATTTGCAGAAGACGACTTTTAAAAACATTGTGACAAAAGAAGAAATTGCTCATAAATTGCATTTCCTTTTGCAACGATGTTTTCAACTTTGTTTAATAATTATACTTACATTATAGAGATGTTTTATTGTCCTGCGTAGATGTTTTCAAAGAAGTCGTCTGTTGCAGGATTGGTGTGTGTGGGAAAGGGTTAATTGACATAAGTACCATCAATACGAGTAATTAAAACAGTGCTCTGTGAGAACCAATCGTGGTGGAACACCTGCTATAGTTTGGTGTAGTGGTAGAGCGTCCGCCTCGGGTGTGTGAGGTCGCTGATTCGATCCCTGGCCGGGTCATACCAAATACTTTAAAATGTGTAATGGCTGATTTTCTTGTCGCTCAAGGTTGCGGGGTTAGCCAAGAACCAGGAGTACTTACTCAGGAACGCTGCGATATAACTGAAAAAATGTTGAAATCAGCGTAACACAAAATAATCAATTGGTCAATCCACACATGACCCGCGAGAAAACGAATATTGTGGTCTCTGCGTTAAGTATCGACCTGTATCAGTCTAAGCATGCCGCGCAGACAAACCCGGATAGACACTGTTCGACTCCTATGGATCTTCTGTTTCAGGACTGTATACATATATCCCCTGCGCAGGCTGATCTGGGTCGATACATTACGCAGAGTCCATAATGTTGGTTTTCTCGTGGAACGGCTCACATGTAAACAAACAGCTGTGTTGGATATTCCCATGCTGATCTTTATCCCAAGATAGCGTATCGTTGTTTAACTGTTCTCATCCGTACATCCACCGTGAACGTTCTGCTCAGCCTGCCTTGTCCGAAATCACCCTCACAACTGCCTAGGCATCAGACCGCACTAAAAGGTCCTGCAATATTTATACAACGAAATGCACCAAGAGTATACAGGAATGCTGAAACTATAAAATATAGCCCTCGGACGGCTAATATCAACTTGACAATGTGATATAACTGAAATAGGCCTTCTGTTGTAAAGTCTAAGCAGAACTCATATCCCACAATCAATCACTTAGAATATGGTTATGATGTTCCATGTTTGATAAGCCATTTGAATCCCCTGCTGCGGATGATGATGTTTCAGTGAAACCTTTCCGACTTACAGACGCATGTTTCAGTGGAACCTTTCCGACTTACAGACGCATGTTTCAGTGAAACCTTTCCGACCTACAGACGCATGTTTCAGTGAAACCTTTCCGACTTACAGACGCATGTTTCAGTGAAACCTTTACGACTTACAGACGCATGTTACAGTGAAACCTTTCCGACTTACAGACGCATGTTACAGTGAAACCTTTCCGACTTACAGACGCATGTTAAAGTGAAACCTTTCCGACTTACAGACGCATGTTACAGTGAAACCTTTCCGACTTACAGACGCACCACGCATGTTACAGTGAAACCTTTCCGACTTACAGACGCATGTTACAGTGAAACCTTTCCGACTTACAGACGCATGTTACAGTGAAACCTTTCCGACTTACAGACGCATGTTACAGTGAAACCTTTCCGACTTACAGACGCATGTTACAGTGAAACCTTTCCGACTTACAGACGCATGTTACAGTGAAACCTTTCCGACTTACAGACGCATGTTACAGTGAAACCTTTCCGACTTACAGACGCACCACGCATGTTACAGTGAAACCTTTCCGATTTACAGACGCATGTTACAGTGAAACCTTTCCGACTTACAGACGCATGTTACAGTGAAACCTTTCCGACTTACAGACGTATGTTACAGTGAAACCTTTCCGACTTACAGACGCATGTTACAGTGAAACCTTTCCGACTTACAGACGCATGTTACAGTGAAACCTTTCCGACTTACAGACGCATGTTTCAGTGAACCTTTACGACTTACAGACGCATATAACAGTGAACCTTTACGACTTACAGACGCATATAACAGTGAAACCTTTCCGACTTACAGACGCATGTTTCAGTGGAGCCTTTCCGACTTACAGACGCATGTTTCAGTGAACCTTTCCGACTTACAGACGCATGTTTCAGTGGAACCTTTCCGACTTACAGACGCATGTTTCAGTAAACCTTTCCGACTTACAGACGCATGTTTCAGTGAAACCTTTTCGACTTACAGAAGCATGTTTCAGTGGAACCTTTCCGACTTACAGACGCATGTTTCAGTGAACCTTTCCGACTTACAGACGCATGTTTCAGTGAAACCTTTCCGACTTACAGACGCATGTTTCAGTGGAACCTTTCCGACTTACAGACGCTATTTCAGTAAACCTTTCCGACTTACAGACGCATGTTTCAGTGAAACCTTTCCGACTTACAGACGCATGTTTCAGTGAAACCTTTCCGACTTACAGACGCATGTTACAGTGAAACCTTTACGACTTACAGACGCATGTTACAGTGAAACCTTTCCGACTTACAGACGCATGTTTCAGTAAACCTTTCCGACTTACAGACGCACCACGCATGTTACAGTGAAACCTTTCCGACCTACAGACGCATGTTACAGTGAAACCTTTCCGACCTACAGACGCATGTTACAGTGAAACCTTTCCGACTTACAGACGCATGTTTCAGTAAACCTTTCCGACTTACAGACGCACCACGCATGTTACACTGAAACCTTTCCGACCTACAGACGCATATTACAGTGAAACCACGCATATTACAGTGAAACCTTTCCGACTTACAGACGCATGTTTCAGTAAACCTTTCCGACTTACAGACGCACCACGCATGTTACAGTGAAACCTTTCCGACTTACAGACGCATGTTACAGTGAAACCTTTCCGACTTACAGACGCACCACGCATGTTACAGTGAAACCTTTCCGACTTACAGACGCATGTTACAGTGAAACCTTTCCGACTTACAGACGCATGTTACAGTGAAACCTTTACGACTTACAGACGCATGTTACAGTGAAACCTTTCCGACTTACAGACGCACCACGCATGTTACAGTGAAACCTTTCCGACTTACAGACGCATGTTACAGTGAAACCTTTCCGACTTACAGACGCATGTTACAGTGAAACCTTTCCGACTTACAGACGCATGTTACAGTGAAACCTTTCCGACTAACAGACGCACCACGCATGTTACAGTGAAACCTTTCCGATTTACAGACGCATGTTACAGTGAAACCTTTCCGACTTACAGACGCATGTTACAGTGAAACCTTTCCGACTTACAGATGCATGTTACAGTGAAACCTTTACGACTTACAGACGCATGTTTCAGTGAACCTTTACGACTTACAGATGCATATAACAGTGAACCTTTACGACTTACAGACGCATATAACAGTGAAACCTTTCCGACTTACAGACGCATGTTTCAGTGGAACCTTTCCGACTTACAGACGCATGTTTCAGTGAACCTTTCCGACTTACAGATGCATGTTTCAGTGGAACCTTTCCGACTTACAGACGCATGTTTCAGTAAACCTTTCCGACTTACAGACGCATGTTTCAGTGAAACCTTTTCGACTTACAGACGCATGTTTCAGTGGAACCTTTCCGACTTACAGACGCATGTTTCAGTGAACCTTTCCGACTTACAGACGCATGTTTCAGTGAAACCTTTCCGACTTACAGACGCATGTTTCAGTGGAACATTTCCGACTTACAGACGCTATTTTAGTGAACCTTTCCGACTTACAGACGCATGTTTCAGTGAAACCTTTCCGACTTACAGACGCATGTTACAGTGAAACCTTAACGACTTACAGACGCATGTTACAGTGAAACCTTTCCGACTTACAGACGCATGTTTCAGTAAACCTTTCCGACTTACAGACGCACCACGCATGTTACAGTGAAACCTTTCCGACCTACAGACGCATGTTACAGTGAAACCTTTCCGACCTACAGACGCATGTTACAGTGAAACCTTTCCGACTTACAGACGCATGTTTCAGTAAACCTTTCCGACTTACAGACGCATGTTTCAGTAAACCTTTCCGACTTACAGACGCATGTTTCAGTGAAACCTTTCCGACTTACAGACGCATGTTACAGTGAAACCTTTACGACTTACAGACGCATGTTACAGTGAAACCTTTCCGACTTACAGACGCATGTTTCAGTAAACCTTTCCGACTTACAGACGCACCACGCATGTTACAGTGAAACCTTTCCGACCTACAGACGCATATTACAGTGAAACCACGCATATTACAGTGAAACCTTTCCGACTTACAGACGCATGTTTCAGTAAACCTTTCCGACTTACAGACGCACCACGCATGTTACAGTGAAACCTTTCCGACTTACAGACGCATGTTACACTGAAACCTTTCCGACTTACAGACGCATGTTACAGTGAAACCTTTCCGACTTACAGACGCATGTTACAGTGAAACCTTTCCGACTTACAGACGCATGTTACAGTGAAACCTTTCCGACTTACAGACGCATGTTACAGTGAAACCTTTCCGACTTACAGACGCACCACGCATGTTACAGTGAAACCTTTCCGACCTGACGCATGTTACAGTGAAACCTTTCCGACTTACAGACGCATGTTACAGTGAAACCTTTCCGACTTACAGACGCATGTTACAGTGAAACCTTTCCGACTTACAGACGCATGTTACAGTGAAACCTTTCCGACTTACAGACGCACCACGCATGTTACAGTGAAACCTTTCCGATTTACAGACGCATGTTACAGTGAAACCTTTCCGACTTACAGACGCATGTTACAGTGAAACCTTTCCGACTTACAGACGTATGTTACAGTGAAACCTTTCCGACTTACAGACGCATGTTATAGTAAAACCTTTCCGACTTACAGACGCATGTTACAGTGAAACCTTTCCGACTTACAGACGCATGTTTCAGTGAACCTTTACGACTTACAGACGCATATAACAGTGAACCTTTACGACTTACAGACGCATATAACAGTGAAACCTTTCCGACTTACAGACGCATGTTTCAGTGGAACCTTTCCGACTTACAGACGCATGTTTCAGTGAACCTTTCCGACTTACAGATGCATGTTTCAGTGGAACCTTTCCGACTTACAGACGCATGTTTCAGTAAACCTTTCCGACTTACAGACGCATGTTTCAGTGAAACCTTTTCGACTTACAGACGCATGTTTCAGTGGAACCTTTCCGACTTACAGACGCATGTTTCAGTGAACCTTTCCGACTTACAGACGCATGTTTCAGTGAAACCTTTCCGACGTACAGACGCATGTTTCAGTGGAACCTTTCCGACTTACAGACGCTATTTCAGTGAACCTTTCCGACTTACAGACGCATGTTTCAGTGAAACTTTTCCGACTTACAGACGCATGTTTCAGTGAAACCTTTCCGACTTACAGACGCATGTTACAGTGAAACCTTTACGACTTACAGACGCATGTTACAGTGAAACCTTTCCGACTTACAGACGCATGTTTCAGTAAACCTTTCCGACTTACAGACGCACCACGCATGTTACAGTGAAACCTTTCCGACCTACAGACGCATGTTACAGTGAAACCTTTCCGACCTACAGACGCATGTTATAGTGAAACCTTTCCGACTTACAGACGCATGTTTCAGTAAACCTTTCCGACTTACAGACGCACCACGCATGTTACAGTGAAACCTTTCCGACCTACAGACGCATATTACAATGAAACCACGCATGTTACAGTGAAACCTTTCCGACCTACAGACGCATGTTACAGTGAAACCACGCATATTACAGTGAAACCTTTCCGACTTACAGACGCATGTTACAGTGAAACCACGCATATTACAGTGAAACCTTTCCGACTTACAGACGCATGTTACAGTGAAACCACGCATATTACAGTGAAACCTTTCCGACTTACAGACGCATGTTACAGTGAAACCACGCATGTTACAGTGAAACCACGCATGTTACAGTGAAACCTTTCCGACTTACAGACGCATGTTTCAGTGAAACCTTTACGACATACAGACGCATGTTACAGTGAAACCACGCATGTTACAGTGAAACCTTTCCGACTTACAGACACATGTTACAGTGAAACCTTTCCGACTTACAGACGCATGTTACAGTGAAACCTTTCCGACTTACAGACGCATGTTACAGTGAAAACTTTTCGACTTACAGATGCATGTTACAGTGAAATCTCTACGTCTTACAGAAACATGTTACAGTGAAACCACACATGTTACAGTGAACCCTTTCCGACTTACATACGCATGTTACAGTGAAACTTTTCTGACTTATAGACGCATGTTACAGTGAAACCTTTCCGACTTACAGTCGCATGTTACAGTGAAACCTGTACGACTTACATACGCATGTTAACGCATTTGCAGGGGACGGCCTTTGTAAAATATTATGGCAAAAATAAAAAGAGAATTCGAAATTGCTCGAAATAGCTAAAACTCTTTTCGATTATCGAAATTGGAATGTTTTCCATATGTTTGTCTAGATTTACTCAAAGTCGTCTGTTACAGATTTGTTTGGGAAAGAGTTAATTGACGCCATTTTGTTTTTAAATATTACAATAGTCACGCTTCCTTTTCCAATATACAGTAAATCTGCAACAGACGACTATGAACACAGCGTGGCATATATATAAACTCTTTATAAATGAAAGTAGTTCTTATATAGAGTTGAAAACATTGTGTCAAAACGAGAAATTGCTTAATTAACATTAGCAATTTTCCCTTATGCAACGATATTTTTAAAAGTCCTCCACTGCAGAGGTATGCAAGTTGGCTATGGTTATCAAGGCTAGGGTTTGTGATCGATCCGAATTATACGTAGATCCATACAATTAAATTTAAGTCGGATGTTTTGCACGATGAAAACAAATAAAAAGTAGGCGAACAAATACACACTCAATGATTAGATTGTTTCTATATATAGTTTATTATCAATTACTTACACAATCTCCTATTGCCCATTGTAACGCATGTAAATATGAAATGACGAGGAACACTTGTTGTTCAAGTCTAATAATAAACGAATTGAATTGAAATGAAGTGAACATTTTAACCCTTTCCCTCATACGACAATTCTGCAGCAGACGACTTTGAACATGTTTTGACAAAAAATGGAAAATCTCTATAATTGAATGGAAAACCTATGTCTAAAAGTGGAAAATATTGTGGCAAAAGGAGAAATTGCACGTTCTGTGCAATTTCTTCTTTTGTCACTATGTTTTCAAATAGCCGTCTTCTGCAGAGGCGTCAGAAAGCGTATATATGAGGGAAAGGGTAAAATCAATGTTATCATCAGGGTTATTGACAGACTAACTATTATGACATAACATATTATTCTTTTTTTTTTGCTTATGACAGAAAGAATCCATTGCATGTTTGTTTGATCTTATCCGAAACTATAACGATATTTCATCAGCGCTCTAGGAAAACCAACATTAGGGCACATGTTTCATCAGTTTTAACATTGACCATAATGAGAAATGTCACCTTTAGCCACAATGTTTCCAACTCTATTCCATAATTCAACTTTAGTTTAGAGATATTTATAAAATATTTAAATGTATGTTTTCAAAGTGGACTGCTACTGCTGTCACCTTTAATAGGGCTCATTTGTATTACATTTCACGGTAGTGGGCTTTATCAGACTAGTTTGAGAGAATATTACATAATAAGCACATGCTTTCGATCCAGAGGTTTGTGGACTAGGACAACATATTTTTGTCAGTAGACGACCTTAATATATACCCAGGCCAAACAGGAAACATCTATATACATGAAAGTATAACTATTAAATAAAGTTGATAACATTGTGGCCAAACAATAAAAATGACCATTTTTTTAGCAATATTTCCTTTTGTTACATTGTTTTTCAAAAGTTTTCGGATGAAAATACCTCAAAATAGGTTATTTATGACGGGAGGATTTACAGGTTACACATGAAGACGGTGAGAGACATCTCTTAGATTGGAATAACTACGACAAATACATTCCCGATTGCAGAATATTCTTGATGAACATGTATCAAACGACTTTTGTAAACATTGTGGGAAAAGGATTTTTTTTTCAATATAAGCAATTTCTTACTTTGCTGCAATGTTTTCGATATTATTAAGCACTTATACATGTACTATAATTCATAGAGGTTTTCCATGTGAAGTTTGCGCGGATGTTTACATAGTCGTCTGCTTCAGATTTGTTGCATGTGGGAAAGGGTTAAAGTATATTTAAAATACCAGTACGGAATATCTGTGCTATAGTATGAGTAGTGCCTTTCTATTGGTGTCAAACCTTGTATATGAAGTCTGGAAATAGTCCGTAAGTAATTTTGTCGGCGTAGCTGTAAAACATCAGTTTTGACGTAATTGAGCCGTTCCACGAAAAAACAAACATTAAGTACTGACATATTCCGTATCAGGGGGATGGAGGTATAGAGTAATGATTCCTGAAACAGACAATCTACAAGAACCGAAATGTGTCTGTCCGGATTAGCCTGCGCGGCATTCTTAGGCTGATCCGGTCGATACTTAACGCAGAGTCCACAATGTTGATTTTCTCGTGGGACGGCTCATTTTTGTTTTTAACAAAAGACATTCTGAAAAAAATGTTCAGGTGGGGATAAACTACCTTGATTAATGGATAATGTGTTAGAGGCGCATCACTGGGGGCGTTGTTTACTTGTAATTAAAATCCTGTAGGTAATATAGAGAAGATACGATCATTTCAGAGATACAGTAATACATTGTACGAAATTCGAGACATCACTCTGAACCTGAACTGAATCCTGAAGTTTGAGATATTGATAGACATGTTCCAGAGAGAAAGAAAGCGAGTAGGTGTGAGCATATGAATATAATGCATTAATCTTAGTCGCTTTTTACTTTAAGTCTAAACTTTTGCTATGTTGTTTTCAGTTATTACTATTTTAACTTACCACAGGCACTATTCCTTTTAAAATTTAGTTTGTATTTGGAGTAAAAAATATACATCCTGTGTGATCAAATGTATTATTAATTATAACTTGAGAATTAAAGATTAAGATTATTACGTCGGGAGACATGTCCAAACGAGAGTGTGAAAGCCTTTGTTCAATACCGATATTATACTGCACTTTCAAAGGGCTGATTCAAATCTACTTCAAAGGCATCTACACCTGTTTTAATCTTTCTTTTGAAGTCTTCATTTTTGTAATATTTTCTTAACTCTGGGACGTCTAAATACGGATTTAAAACCTCTGCGACTACTGAAAGAAACTTGGTATAGTTGGAAAATGGGAATTTTCGGAAATATATAAAAGTGAACCATTTCGGATTATCTCACATTGTCTGAAAATAATCTCAAAATAATGCTATTCATTTCATCATTTTTTCGATTATTTTCCAACTTGGAACAATCATTATAGGTTATGAGTTAACACATAAATAGGCTTCATCGACTAGACTAACTGACTCCAGTCTACAATCTCCTACTGTTATTTGTAATTAGGAATTATTGTCCGGACATATCCCATGAATTACATTCTACGATACATTGATGAATCGTTTCCGTACTTTCCGGAAAATGACGACAATCGCCGATGACAGGAATTCAATAAATGGGTCATGTCATTTCAAACGAGCAATCCGCGGGTCTTTGCTAACAACGAGCGCGTAAACTGATAGGGACCGTCCATGTGTGTCATCTAGTCGTAGAAGCATCCAGCAAGATTTAGGACAAAGGTTATGACAAACTTCCGACTGTACAAGAGTGCAATTGGATCGTAATGGCCATTTTTTTCCAAACCGCCAACTGAAGGTTTGTTTTCGTATGTCGTGACACAAATAAGGGAGGTGGTGTCGTTTTGCATTAATATGATTTTTAATTGGATGGAAAATAAATGCACGTTTTTGGTACAGCAAGCGTGAATAAAAAAATACTGGGAAATTATCAGAATAAAAAATAAAAATAAATGAGCATTTTCCAATTACGAAATGTTTATTAGTCGGCCCTTCACAGTTTATCGGATTTTTTTCTGCAAATAAACTTGACCCGTGACAGACGACTTGAAAAATAAAGAGGTATTAATAAAAACTAGCAACTTCCTTCAACGTTTTCACCTCGTTTCCAGTCTATTTTGAATAATACACCTAGCACTATTTTTTTCTTAAATTTTTCGAAGCAGATGACCCTTAAAACACATAGAAGCCGCGTCTAGTGATTTTGGCTCTTATTGACTCTCCGTAAAGGGCTCAATTAAAGGTAAATTAAGGAACAACAAGTGGGGCTACACGAGCTCAATTAAAGGTAAATTAACGTAAAACAAGTGGGGCTACACGAGCTCAATTAAAGGTAAATTAACGTAAACCAAGTGGGGCTACACGACCTCAATTAAAGATAAATTAACGTAAAATATCTGGGGCTACATGAGGTAAATTAAAGGTAAATTAACGTAAACCGAGTGGGGCTACACGAGCTCAATTAAAGGTAAATTAACGTAAACCGAGTGGGGCTACACGAGCTCAATTAAAGGTAAATTAACGTAAAACAAGTGGGGCTACATGAGCTCAATTAAAGGTAAATTAACGTAAAACAAGTGGGGCTACATGAGCTCAATTAAAGGTAAATTAACGTAAAACAAGTGGGGCTACATGAGGTAAATTAAAGGTAAATTAACGTAAACCGAATGGGGCTACACGAGCTCAATTAAAGGTAAATTAACGTAAAACAAGTGGGGCTACATGAGGTAAATTAATGGTAAATTAACGTAAAACAAGTGGGGCTACATGAGCTCAATTAAAGGTAAGTTAACGTAAAACAAGTGGGGCTACATGAGGTAAATTAACGTAAACCGAATGGGGCTACACGAGCTCAATTAAAGGTAAATTAACGTAAAACAAGTGGGGCTACATGAGGTAAATTAACGTAAAACAAGTGGGGCTACATGAGCTCAATTAAAGGTAAATTAACGTAAAACAAGTAGGGCTACACGACCTCAATTAAAGATAAATTAACGTATAACAAGTAGGGCTACACGATCTCAATTAAAGGTAAATTAACGTAAAACAAGTGGGGATGCACGAGGTAAATTAAAGGTAAATTAACGTAAAACAAGTGGGGCTACATGAGGTAAATTAAAGGTAAATTAGCGTAAAACATGTGGGGGCTACACGAGCTCAATTAAAGGTAAATTAACGTAAAACAAGTGGAGCTACATGAGGTAAATTAAAGGTAAATTAAGGTACAACAAGTGGGGCTACACGAGCTCAATTAAAGGTAAATTAACGTAAACCAAGTAGGGCTACATGAGGTAAATTAAAGGTTAATTAACGTAAAACAATTAGGGCTACACGAGCTCAATTAAAGGTAAATGAACGTAAATACAATGCAATATTATATGAATGGATTTTGTACTCAAGCTTTGGCAATAAAATATACAATCTGAAAGTAATCTTGTTTTAAATACATTGAAAGTGAATTTGCTGTAGAAACCACATACTTTTTAACTAGCCAAACTGACGTTCATCAATATATCTAAAACATACAATGTAACCATCAGTCAGAATGTGTAGGAGTTTAAAAAGGTACGTACCAAGTCATTGTTTGATAATCAATCGTAAGCTGGTCATGTTTGCAACAATTGACTGGCGTATTGTATCGTTAAAGTGATCATCTTGTCTTTACAGCACGGATCGTTTCTATCAAACACAAGGGATCTAACACAGTCTATATATGTTCACCCATCAGGTATTAACCTCCCATGGGAAATATAAAAACACGTACTTGGATAAATTGACGGATGAGTGACGTCAAAACCTCATGAACAGTCAATAGAGTTTGTGTTTGTACACCGTCAGTATACAAACTGGCGAACACCGCCTTCAGATAAAACAGATTTTTTTTTTACAGTCCACAGTGGACTTTTAGGACCGTAATGACCTCGAACCATGCCGTTGTAGGTTTAAGTTTAAATCGAGACACGTCGGAAATAAGAACACTTTTCCAATGGCTGCGTATGACGTCGACGTTATTTGTATAACATTGTAAAGTCAAATTTGTTTTCAACGTCGATTAAACAAATAAAAGTAGTTCGACGACATATCGGTTTTATTCGATTGATCTACGCCAAAATATTTTGAGACCAAAACTTTCAAAATACAGTTTTGGTCATTGAACAAAATGTTGAGAAAAACGTCAGAAATTCAACCATGGGCGTTGAAAAAAGATGACGTTAAAGAGTTTAAAAAATTGCAATATCGTTTAATCCCCATGCCCTGTATTAATTACATGGTCAAAAGTTAAATCACGAAAATCGGTATTTTAGATTCGGCGAAATACCCGTTAAATGAACAGGACCCCTAAATAAGATGTTGATTTAAAGACGTCAATTTCACGTCATTTTGCTTCGATATCACGCGCATTCATTCGATATGCTTCTTGCCTTTTGAAAGCATTGACGTCAGAATTCCCGTTGACCAATTTTAAAGGATATTGGATAATTTCCACAATTTATCCCCAAATGTGTGGAAACAGTCATATCAGAGTATCTCTTCTCAGTAGCGTTCCATTAAACGATGTTGCTAATTTGAATTGACGTCACCAAGCTACCAATCTCATTAAAACCAGATCTTTTAAACTCGCACACTCGTATATAGAAGTTTTTTGGTCTGATTTTAATGAGATTGCCAAGCTACGTTCCTCTGTCGGTGTAGATTCAACATTGTTCTAATTGATTGCTCCTTTGTACACTCAGTCAAGTCTTGCTTCGCGTGCCAGATATAAATACACTCATTGTTGGTAGTATTTACTTAACCCTTTCCCTCATACGACAATTCTGCAGCAGACCACTTTGAACACATTTTGTCAAAAAATGGAAAATCTCTATAATTGAATGGATAACCTATGAATAAAAGTGGAAAACATTGTGTCAAAAGGAGAAATTGCTCGTTTTGAGCAATTTCTTCTTTTGTCACTATGTTTTCAAAAAGCCGTCTGCTGCAGAGACGTCAGAAAGCGTCATTATCATCATCATCATCATCATCATCATCATCATCATCATCATCATCATCATCATCAGCACCATTTTTGCTGAGATTTAGACAATCCTTCCTGATACAATTTGTGTTTGGAGTATTTGCTCTTCCATTAAAAACATATGCTAGATATTAACTAAGAGATCATTGATTATAATGTAAAAAGAGACCTCTTTGATAAGATATTCTGTCAATTTCAATTATTCATATTATCCAATAAATTTAATTGACAAAAAAATGATCGATCAAATTAACTAAGTGTGTGGCAATCACCTGTTTTATTGAATTATACTTTCATTTATAGAGCTTTTCCATATTTTGCCACCATTTTCAATGTCACCTGCTTCATATCATTGTTTTATGTGAGAAGGGGTTAACCCTTTCAGCGCCGAATTGTTTAAAGTAGACGCTTCCATGTTCAAACTCGGACGACTCTATTTTTCATGTTATAGCATTTTTGGAATATTTTTTATAACTCACAGCCAAACAATGCAGATTTGACTCACCTAAATCTGCATTGTTTGCAAAAAGCTCAATATTGCCTTTGGCGCTGACAGAGTTAAGTCATTTTCAAGAGTATTTCTGTTCTGTAAATAGCACAACATTTGCTGCGGGTATGAAGTGGGTTACCTCTCCGGCGTCTTTACTTGCAGTAAAACTATCTCGGCGGATGAATCCATGTCCAAATAAACGTACCACAAACAACCGGGTTAAGTCCCTTTGAATGTCGTTTTATGACGTTTAAACCCTCCCCCCCCAGACGTGTTATGATGCCTCTACAGCAGACTAATTTGGAAAACAATTTGACAAAGGGACGAATTGCTTATGATGAGCAATTTCTCATTTTGCCTCAAAGTTTTCAAATATCTTGAAGTTTATACTTTTATTTATGGATATGTATTATATTTTTCTTACATGTTTTCAGTGGCGTCTGCAGCAGTTGTGTTGTATGTTGGAAATTGGACTAAGCAGTGATT
Source organism: Serripes groenlandicus (assembly GCA_031761405.1). Classification (NCBI taxonomy): domain Eukaryota; kingdom Metazoa; phylum Mollusca; class Bivalvia; order Cardiida; family Cardiidae; genus Serripes; species Serripes groenlandicus. The sequence goes on along the minus strand of JASEVX010000003.1, from coordinate 138,499,873 downwards.
TAAGTTCATCATGGCATTCCCCGTATATTGTACCGATGGTTTAACACATTCCCACATACATCAAATCTGCAGCAGACGACATTGAAATCACCTGGTGCAAAATATGTAATATCTCTATAAATGAAAGTTTAAATATTTAATAGAGTTGAAATATTGTGGCAGATAGAGAAATAGCTCGTTTTGAGCAATTTCTCCATTTTCCCACAATGCTTTCAAAAAGCCGCCTGCTGCAGAGGCATCAGCAAGCGTCTATATGTGGGACTAAAGGATTAAAGTCCAGCTCACAACTCTGGTGTTAAGGGGGTGGTTACTTACCACCATTAGATGTAATGTCTGACCGACCCTTTGTTGAATGCTGAGAAAGTCTCTATAATTGAATGGATAACCTATGAAAAACATTGTGACAAAAGGAGAAAGTGCTCGTTCTGAGCAATTTCTTCTTTTGTCACTATGTTTTCACAAAACCGTCTGCTGCAGATGCGTCAGCAAGCGTCTATATGTGGTGCTAAAGGATTAAAGTCCAGCTCACAACTCTGGTGTTAAAGGGGAGGTTACTTACCACTATTAGATGTAATGTCTGACCGACCCAGTGTTGAATCGACTGCTGGTCTTCAGCTCTCGAGACCAACGCTGTAATCACTACACTACTAAAACGGAAAACAACGTAATAACCACCGGCATCTAGTTACGACTCTGGGAAATTAAGCAAGAGATAATTATTAATTGATTTTTAAAAACGACCGTTCCGCGAGAAAACCAACATTGTGGACTCTGCGTCAAGTATCGACCCGGATCAGTAAGATATGCCGTGCAGGCTAATCCGGGCAGACACATTTCGCCTCCTGTGGAATTTTTGTTTCAGGAATCATAACGCTATACCTTTATCCCCCCTGAGACGGAATGTGTCGGCCCGGATTATCCTGCGCGGACTGCGCAGGCTGATCTGGGTCGATACATTACGCAGAGTCCATAATGTTGATTTTCTCGTGGAACGGCTCATGTTTGCTTTTACTCTGAGTTGATTATATACGGTGTCGGGTGAATTTGATGGAACTGAATGGGCAACGCCAACGAAAAACTGGCATTAGACATTAAACGAGCAGTCTGGTGTCTCCACGCAGTCTTGTGAAGGTATTCCCTCTATGCTACATCTAAGCGTACGCCAAAATAAAACACGTCGAGAGAACTAGTATGACTTTTGGAATACCGGACAAACTAGTTACTGTCGCATTAGTAACCCTTTTCCCACAAACAACAATTATGCAGCAGACGACTTTGAAAAAATAGTAACAAAAACATGAAAAATCTCCATAAAAGATAGCTTTTTTGTTAAATAAGGTTGAAAACATTGTGGCTAAAGAAGCAATTGCTCATCATGAGCAATTTCACCTTCGGCCATAATGTTTTCAAACGTCGTCTGCTGCTATTGAGTCAAAATGTGTCTGAAAGTGGGAAAGGGTTAACTGTTAAACTCTCGAAGGTCTGTTTACTTATGACGAGGATGAAATGTACCTTTTTATATCTAATGAAAAACAATCATGTTGATGAAGGCATGATATATGTTATAGGAAAGTGGTTCTTATCTCTTTTCCCACATATAGACGCTTTCTGACGCCTCTGCAACAGACAAATATTGAAAACAATTTGACAAAAGGAGAAATTGCTCGTAACGACAAATTTCTAATTTTTCCGCATCAATGTTTTCAACTCTTTTTAATAACTAAGCTTTCATTAATAGTCAGGGGTTTTCAATGTTTTTGCCTCGAGGTTTTCCAAGTCGTCTGCTGCAGATTTGTGGTATGTCGGCAAGGGTTAAAACTGAACATGGACATAAGTGGTGTTTTATTTTTGCGGAACGTTTCGTGTTATAAAAATCTAATTTAGAACTTTAGGATTTAACTTGTTTAGTGGATATCTTTATTTTTTTTTAAATATCAGTTTTGTCATACCTGCATAGCGTTTTAAATAGCAACTATCAACGTATGTAACGAGCATGACTATATATGTGTGTATCTATTATCTAACCCTTTCCCTCATGTTGTCGCTTTTTGACGTCTCTGCAGCAGACGGCTTTTTCGAAAACATATTGACTAAATAATTTGTCACAATGTTTTCCACTTTTAGTGATAGGTTATCCTTTCAATTAATGAGATTTTCCATATTTTTTTTACAAAATATGTCCAAAGTCGTCTGCTGCAGAATTGTCGTATGAGGTTCAGAAAAGTTATTTCTGTTGATGAGGTCTGTTGCACAATAGTCGAGGAGATAGTTGACGGCATGAATTATGAACCATCTTTCCAACATGCAACAACTCTGCAGCAGAAAACTGTGAAAAATATCTTGGCAAAATGTAAAGAAAATATTCTTCATAAATAAAAGTGTTATTACTGAAAAGAACTGTTAACAGTGTGGCTAAAGGAGAAATAGCTCTACATGAGCAGATTATCCCTTCGTCACACCGCTTCCTAAAGTTGTCTGCTGCAGATGCGTTAACCCTTTCCCTCAGATGACAATTCTGCAGCAGACGACTTTCAACATATTTGTCAAAAAATAGAAAATCTCTATAATTGAATGGATAACCCATGACTTAAAGTGGAAAACATTGTGGCAAAAAGAGAAATTGCTCGTTTTGAGCAATTTCTTCTTTTGTCACTATGTTTTCAAAAATCCGTCTGCTACAGAGGCGTCAGAAAGCGTCTATATGAGGGAAAGGGTTAACATGTTTGCATGTAGAAAAGAGTTAACATAATCTACTTATTGAGTCGATGAAGATTAGTCCGTACTATTGTGGAATTATCCCATTATATTTGTCTTTTATCGGCTGGTGATGGTATTAACTTCATTCTAGATAACGAAATGGTATTGCAGCTATCAGAATGTATAAAATATTCAAATCCATTATAGGGTTTGTCAGATTTATTATCGATGTAAGTTGACATTAGGGACCAAACTGTTTATCTGATATGATACTTTTCTGCTTTGAAAACAGTTTAGAGTTAAGCATAACAAGAACATTTGTAACATAAGGAGATTTTGAGTCGTTTTAATGTTTAGTTCGAGGCTTTCAAATGTCGTCTGCTTATATCTGTTGTATCAGGAAAAGTTATAATATCAAAGAGCAGTTGCTAAACAATGTGTTAGTAGCTAAACAATGTGTTAGTAGCTAAACAATGTGTTAGTAGCTAAACAATGTAGTAGCTAAACAATGTGTTAGTAGCTAAACAATGTGTTAGTAGCTAAACAATGTGTTAGTAGCTAAACAATGTGTTAGTAGCTAAACAATGTGTTAGTAGCTAAACAATGTGTTAGTAGCTTAACAATGTGTTAGTAGCTAAACAATGTGTTAGTAGCTAAACAATGTAGTAGCTAAACAATGTGTTAGTAGCTAAACAAGTGTTAGTAGCTTAACAATGTGTTAGTAGCTAAACAATGTGTTAGTAGCTTAACAATGTATTAGTAGCTAAACAATGTGTTAGTAGCTAAACAAGTGTTAGTAGCTAAACAATGTATTAGTAGCTAAACAATGTGTTAGTAGCTAAACAAGTGTTAGTAGCTAAACAATGTGTTAGTAGCTAAACAAGTGTTAGTAGCTTAACAATGTATTAGTAGCTAAACAATGTGTTAGTAGCTAAACAATGTAGTAGCTAAACAATGTGTTAGTAGCTAAACAATGTATTAGTAGCTAAACAATGTGTTAGTAGCTAAACAATGTAGTAGCTAAACAATGTGTTAGTAGCTAAACAAGTGTTAGTAGCTTAACAATGTATTAGTAGCTAAACAATGTGTTAGTAGCTAAACAATGTGTTAGTAGCTAAACAATGTGTTAGTAGCTAAACAAGTGTTAGTAGCTTAACAATGTGTTAGTAGCTAAACAATGTGTTAGTAGCTAAACAATGTGGCAATTAACATGTGTTTTTCGGAAGTTTACGCTTTCCCACATGCAACTTTAAAATCAAATTCGCAAACATATTGAACATCTCGAGGGCTTGGCGTGAAACGGTTGTAACTCAAATTGGTATTTTTTTTTTACCAAGGTTAATCACCTCGCCATAAACTCTTTATAAGCGTTAAATCATTTTTCTTGGTAAACAAAGGAAATTTAGGTGCCATTGCTCGTTCTGAGCAATGGCACCTACATTTGCATTGTTTACAAAGGTGTCAAAATTGCCCCTAAACCAGGGTTTTCAAAATAGGGTTTTAGTTACAACCGTCTCACGCCAAGCCCTCGATCTCTTGAATTGAAACAATAATCATCAAATAAGAGTCCAAAATAGTGTGACAAAAGGAGAAATTCCTCACTATGAGCAATTCCTTTCCTGTGTCACGATGTTTTGTTATAAGTCGTCTGATGCAGATGCAGATGCGTCCGAAGGGGTCTACATGATGGAAAAGGGCTAACAATAAACCACCGAAAGGATCATTTAGGTTTTAATATACGATAAAGCTGTATTTGTTATCCTATAATATTTGTTTGTAAAAATGCAAATCGAAATGTTTCACTGAAACAGACTCCTTTGACATTTCTGCTGTGTACAGTCAAACCTGTGCTAAAGACCACCTTTGTTTAGCAATTACCTGTCTATAGCAACCTTACTTTTAATTTCAAAATTACTCATTTTCTGCATATATGACCCTGTCATTAAAGACCACCTGTGAACACAGACCCGAATGTTCTCTTCCCATGGGTGGTCTTTAAGCACAGTTTGGACTGTACATTTTTGACAAAGGTGAACTTTTTTAAAAACATTTTTGACAAAGGTGAACTTTTTTAAAAACATTTTTGACAAAGGTGAAATTTGTATGGATGAGCAATTTCCCCAATCTCATCAATCTTCTCTATATAAAACACTGCTTCCAAGTTTGACCATTTTACATTTCTTTCCTCAGATGTTTTTACAAAACAGATAACTGTAAAATAAAATAACCATACTAGATTAACGGTTGAGGTGACTGGATTATAAATGAGTTTAATAGAGAAACACGTCACTTCGAATACGGTTACGTTAATAACAGTGTAAATACAGATTAAACACTGACATGTTTACCTTTTACAGAGTAAATACAGATTAAACACTGACATGTTTACCTATTACAGTGTGGATACAGATCAGATATAAACATGTTTAATTATTACAGAGTTGATAAAGACCAGATATAGATATGTTTAATTATTACAGTGTGGATACAGATTAAACACTGACATGTTTAATTATTACAGAGTGGATACAGATCAGATATAGACATGCATAGTTATACCGGTGGACATAAGCCATACAGCTGGAGTAGAAGGGTAACTATCATTTCATCATTTTATCATTTTGTTGTTTGATTTGACGACACCTTGATTGAAAGCCTTAGTCGTTCCCGACTGAGCGATCACGGCTCGACGCGTTGCACTTCGAAATGACGCTATAACCATTTCCCTCATACGACAATTCTGCAGCAGACGACTTTGAACAATTTTGTAAAAATTAGAAAATCTCTATAATTGAATGGATAACCTATGACTAGAAGTGGAAAACATTGTGGCAAAAGGAGAAATTGCTCCTTTTGAGCAATTTCTTCTTTTGTCACTATGTTTCCAAAGATCCGTCTGCTGCAGAGGCGTCAGGAAGCGTCTATATGAGGGAAAGGGTTACATACATCTTCGTATGTAACTCAGAGTACCGGTGGGAAGTACCGGTGGGGCGTTATAGGTGTTAGAAGTTAACACTTCTTATTGTTCTTCAGAAGCTATATAATGTAGCATTAGAAACATAACCACTTTTCTTCTTCCTCGGTTAATAAAACATTGCGTCAGCAGCGATTCAGCACTAGCACAAGCATGACTTGTATGAATTAACCCTTACTCATATACATCTAGTCTGCAGCAGATGACTTTGAAAACATCACGAGAATAACATGGTTAAGGTACAGTTTTACAACAGAGTAGAAAACATTGTGTGTTGATGGAGAAATTGCTCAGCAAGGGCAATTTCTCATATTCACACAATGTTCTCAAACGTCGTATGCTGCAGAGTGGTAACACACCGTCTGTATGTGAGAAAGTGTTAAACTTAGGCACGAGAAAACCTACATTCTGTGATGTACATGAAACCGTACGTTTACCCTTGAGTGTAATCAAACAGTTGTTCTCTGAGAACATGAACTATGATCGACTTTCAGATAACTTTTAGAACTAACAACTTCAGATAACTCGAATTCGAAAGGGGCTCATATGGCACGCCATTTTAATTAGGCACTAAGAACTTAGGTTTACAGAAAATTCAAGAGAAAACCAACATTGTGAAATCTGCGTAAAGCATCGACCCGGATCAGTCTAAGCATGCCGCGCAGGCTTACTCAGACAGACACGTTTCACCTACTGTAGATGTTCTGCCCCAGGAATTATTACTCTATACCTTTATCCCCCCTGAGACGGAATGTGTCTGGGTCGATACATTACGCAGAGTCCATACTGTTGGTTTTCTCGTGGAACGGCTCAATTACTGTTTTTAAAATATACATTGCAAATCTAAATCACCCTTGATCAACTGTTCGAATTGTCGTCTGCTTTAGAATAACCAGATGGTAATCATGGAGCTTACGGAAAATGACAACATGCTTTATAAATATAGTTAAAAATATTGCGAAAATCAGAAAAAATGCTAAATTCCAAAATCTTTCCAAATGTTGTCTGCTGCAGAGGCGACTTAATTATAGGCCTACACTGTGTAAAACATAGAAATTGCTAGTTTCCAAAATATTTTCAAATGTCGTCTGCAGAGGCATTATATATCTGGGTTAGAGCTCAAGGCAAATTAAAAAAAGAAAAGTTCATTATGGTGTCCGTCATAGTAATTTAGATATCTGGTGAAATTGAATAAACCGGTTTTATGTGCAATCCAGGCACCAAGTTTCCCTTCAAATGTATGAACTGCAAGTCTATAGCCTCACTGTTACCCCCAATCTTGTTAAACCAAGACCTAAGCTTCGCTTCAGTATCAAACGCTCAAATATATCTAACGACTGCCTGACAGGATATCTGACATTGACATTTGCATCATCCAATCAAAGTGACGCCTATAAACTCGTTAGGTATCAACAGGGGAATTAATCCATATAAACAAATTAGATAGAAAAGCAGTCATGGTCGAGTGTTCCGATAAAGCTACTGCCCTTGACTTATTTTGATGTCAACTTGGCACGACCTTGTATGCGGTGTCGTCAGACCTAATAGACGCACAGTCTAGATTAGTTTAATCTGTTAAAGACGTCTTGTGATGCATTTGTAGCAGACGTTATTTTGAAAAACAGTTGTTCACGCTCAAAACGTTAATTTTTTAAAGTAGACGAATGATATTCGTGTTAAGTGATCTGAGTATATGAAACTATCGTAACCAGTTTCTGGTAGCAACTTACGTTACATTTACACTTTCCCACTTGTTGACGAATTTTGACACATCTACATCAGACGACATTTGCATACATTGTGGCAAAAGGAGAAATCACAATGCTTTCGTCTAAGTATAGAATTTCTTCTTCATTTATAGAAGGTTTTCTAATTTCTTCTATAACGTTTAAAGGTCGCTTGCTTCCGATTTGCTGTAAGTGGGAAAAGATGAATTATAAAACTCACTTAAATCTCGCAATTTGTTATCTGCGCCGTGCTTTAGGAGAATCAATCTCAGAGAATATGCTATAAAACAATGTATAGCCGCATTAACATGCGACCCCAGTGTTTTGATCTGGCTCTGCACTTGCCAATATCTTCTGACATGGAATTAGTCTGGTACCCGGTGTTCTTTAGTAAATTAGCAAGAGCAGCATGAACAAACAATGGTGAATAAATTGTTAACCTCGCCTTAAATATATCGTTATTACATATACAGTAAATTAGTAAATATACAATTGTGTTCAGGGGCGTAGCATTTTTCTCAAGATGCCCTAACATGCGGCTGCGGCGATATACATCTGCGTAATGTATCGACAAGACCAACCTGCGCTGTCGACGCAGACTGATCCGGCCGACATATTCCGTCTTAAGGGGATATATGTATAGAGTAGTTATTCCTGAAACAGAAAATCCACAGGAGGCGAAAAATGTCTATCCGGGTAGGCCTGTGTGGCATGCTTAGGCTGATCCGGGTCGATACTTTACGTAGAGTCCACAATGTTGATTTTCTCACGAGACGGCCTACACATTGATTATTGCAAAGCTACGCCCCTGGTTTTGGTAAACTTTACGGCGAACCCATGCAACTTGCTGTCTGGAATCAATACACAAATAATGAAGCAAATTCTTACGGAGTTTGAAAGTTAAAACCAGTTTGATCCACACGAATATTGTCTCTATTGTACGGTGTACCATTAGGGCCACCGTACTATCGCGCTGTCATCAAGCACACGCGATGCCACGATAGCACGATGACACGATGACACGATGGTGATGGTACGATGACACGATGGTGATGACACGATAGCACGATGACGATGACGCGATGACACGATGACACAATGGTGATGGAGCGATGCTACGATGGCACGATGACGATGAAGCGATATTATATCGCGTCATCGTCATCGTGCCATCGTGCCATCTTCATCGTGTCATCGTACCATCACCATCGTGTCATCGTGTCATCACCATCGTGTCATCTTGCTATCGTGGCATCGCGTGTGCGCGATAGCACGATGGCCCTAACGGAACACCGTACTATTGCTTGCGACACCATATCCAAAGAACGTCGGCATAATTGGTGTATGAATGACCCTATAATGTTATTGTAGGGGCAGGTCACTCCAGTCTAAGGGAATTTGAATTTGTATCCAAATACATAAGCCGTTCCACGAGAAAACCAACATGGACACTGCGTAATGTTTCGACCCAGATCAGCCTGCGCAGTCCGCGCAAGCTAATCCAGGATAACTCATTCCGTCCTAGTGGGGATAAAGTTATAGAGAAATGATTCCTGAAACAGAAAATCAACAGCAGGTGAAAAGTGTCTGTCCGGGCTAGGCTGCGCGGCATACTTAGGCGATAGACATCTGCGTAATGTATCGACCAGATCAGCCTGCGCTGTCCGCGCAGACTGATCCGGCCGACACATTCCGTCTTAGGGGGATAGATGTATACAGTAGTTATTCCTGAAACAGAAAATCCATAGGAGGTGAAAAGTGTCGGTCCGGGCTTGCCTGCACGGCATGCTTAGGCTGATCCGGGTCGATACTTTACGCAAAGTTCCCAATGTTAGTTTTCTCGTGGGACGGCTCACATTGACAAGCAATCTGATCTTTATGCATGTCATACATATACAAAGGTTGATTTTCATGAAGCATGGCTCAGATAATTGATTAATGGAAACGAAATGACGATTAGAGATTAATTTATCTGTGGAATTAAACACTCCTATTTTATTGATTACAGGGTTTTGTGTTTAACTCTTCTATTTCCATTCGAATCTTCTAATTTCAAGTAGATTTCACAAACAAGTCTGCGTTATCAAAGCACCATTGGTGACTATATAGACGGTTTAATTTTGATATAAAGTTAACTCAACTGGAAAGATAGGCAAAGCGGATGGCATTCTAGCAGTAACAAGTTAGTAACGGGCTGGTAGAATGGAATAGGACTTTCATGCCATAACATTCACTCCAAGGGTGATAACTATATGGATAACTAAGTTGTACCATTTTTGACTGTCTTACTCGAGTCGCTTTGCGCATCCTCTTCACAGTGAATAATACGTAAACTGTAACTGTATATTCAGGAACTGCTTACTATAATAACTCCACTTTGAGTTGAGCACATGTGGAACGGTTTTGGCCAGAATGATGTTCCATGACATATGTATCTGTCATAAAGGGTTTATAAGAGTGGGTTAGGATGGGGGAACATTTTAAGCTCACCTGAGCACAAAGTGCTCATGGTGAGTTTTTGTGAACGCCTTTTTCCGTCGTTCGTCGTCCGCCGTCGTTCGTCGTCCGCCGTCGTTCGTCGTTCGTCGTCCGTGTTCTTCCGTCGTTCATCGTCTATTATCACTCAATGTTCGGGAAACTTTGTCAGAATGTTTGTCTTGATGATATCTAGGCCAAGTTCGAATATGGGTTATGTCAGTTGAAAAACTAGGTCACTAGGCCAAACTGAATTGAAATATTGTTAACACTACGTCCCATTTTTAACTAGAGCATGTTGAAATCTTCTCAAACTAATTGTTCTGATGATATTCAGGCTTAGTTCGAAAATAGATCATGTCCGGCCAAAACCTAGGTCACGAGAGAAAATTTGAGAACTATTTTCTTAAAACTCTAGGGAAGGCAAATCAGCAATTCAGTAATTCAGCAACTTGAAACTTTGTCAGAAAGTTTGAATATGTCCGGACTAAAAAATAGTCACTAGGTCAAATTGAAGGCATATATTTTTTACTCTCTGGAAGCCGCATTTTTAACTTGAGCATGTTGACATTTTTTCAGAATAATTGTCTTTGTCAGAATGTTTGTCTGGATAATATCTAGGCCAATTTCGAATATGGGCCATGTTTGGATAAAAAACTAGGTTATAAGGCCAAATTGATTGAAAATATTGTTAACCCTCTTGAAGTCGTATTTCTAACTTGAGCATGTCGAAACTGTGTCTGAATTGGTGTATGTTTTATATCAATGCTAGATTTGAATATTGGTCATGTCTCGTCAAAAACTAGGTCACAAGACCAAATTGAAGGAACATCTTGTTAACACTCTGGAAGTAGTATTTTTAACTTTGTATTGTGGAAATTGTGTCAGAATAATTGTTCTGATGCTATCTAGGTCAAGTTCGAATATTGGTGATGTCGGGTGGTTGACTTAACTCAGGTGAGCGATCTAGGGCCACTATGACCCTCTTGTTTTTTATTAATCTATGCCATCCTAAGTTGAAGCAGATGGGAATGAAATTGTTTCTCACATCTAGCGGTTCATATGAATTTTTAATTCAAACATTGTATTTTTATAAAGCAACAAACTAAGTAGCACCACCTTTGGAATTATATTGATCCTATACCTTTCAGATAAATGTTTATACGTCTAAAGCAGAACTTTAGGACATATTTTTGGAAAGAAAGACATTATTTATAACGAATACATTCATTTTTCTCAAAATGTTTGCAACTTCCTAACAGTTCTATAAATTTACTTTGCATTTTCAAGATATATTTAGGTTTTTTTAAATTTATTTTATTCAAATCAAGAATTCTCAAAGCCATCAGGTAAATGGTGTTTGTTTCATGATTTGTATCTAGCTGTTCCGTTGAGTCATGGGCGAAATTCTTACAACATCCCATATTATGTTGGTATTCCTTTAGTGCCATAACATGCTGCTATTGTAGATATATACACTTAATATTTATTTATCTTAAGGGGACAATAAAGGTAACATTGTGGAAAATTGGAGAATTGCTAAATAACACGAAGAACGTCTCAATTTTCCACAATGTTTTCAAATTGTGCATGTTCTCTTCGCGTGTTTTTATTTTTAAATCAGACGAATGGGAAAATGGGATGAATAACCTTTAGAAAACTATCTACAGTTAGGCTCTCATTATTTTGCTCGTACCCTATTTTCAACAGTATTTCATCCACACCACGATGGCTAGTTTACAGACTTTTTTGCACCAGTGCCCCATACATCATTGTTACAAGTAAAATACTACCTTTCTCACCAGTTTGAGCCCGGATTAACACGGTTTGGTGTGGTTCATTTACTGTGTCGTGTCGGTGTGTCCCTCTCGGTATAACCCGGTGTGACCAATTTCGTGTCCCGGTGGCCGCAGGTCAAACCCGGTAGAGACCCGGTTATGCACCGGTGGAGCCCCAGTGGCTGCCCGGTGACCCCCGTTTGTCTACTGTGCATGGATTACTCCTAATCAAACCCGGATTATCACGGAATGTGTCATGGTAGAGATCGTGTACCGGCAAGGTGCCAACCATGCCCGGATCAAGCCGATTCTGGTTGTTTCTCACGGTGACCCCCAGTTGCATTAAACATTTTAAATATCCGGGACGCTCTGCCGGAACACCAGAGTTCAATACGGATCATCCCGAACTTCTTCTGTGCCACCGCAGTTGTCTTCCCGGTTTGACAAGGTTTCTCCCGGACCATCATCCTAGACGTATCGGGGCACCAATCCGCGACAGTGAGAGTGCGGGCTTGAGACGACCACAGTTTCTTTTATATCGGCTGTGATTCTCTTTACAATTTCCCGCCTGCAGTCGCAATTTGACGCATTGCAGCCGACGACATCTGGCAACATTGTGACAACAGAAAAATTCTAAGTATTTAACAATTATAGATTAGTTCATAGACATTTTCTATGGTTTGCCGTGCTGCAGATTAGCCGTACATGGGAGAGGGTTATCTCTTTTAGCGCCGAATTGTTTAAAGTAGACCCTTCCATTTTCAAAACCGGGCGTCTCCATTTCTCATATAATACAATTTTGGACTATTTTGGTAACTAAAAGGCAAACAATGCTGATTTTAGGTGAGACTGACTCGCATGTATCAGTATTGTTTGCAAATACCTGAATATTGACTTTGGCGCTGAAAGAGTTAAAATCAATGGATTATCGCGGAACGTGCAACTATTGGACAACATTGCTGAATTCATTGCCGGTCTAATACTGTTATATGTGTTTTATGATATTGTGATTTATTTTTAATATAGTTTAATTTTGGATTGTGTTAAAGATAACTACATCTGAAGCACGGAATATGTCGTGGTACTGGAATGGTTGGGTATGGTCATCTCCCTTTACCTTATATATATAATTGTTACTACCATAATAAGTGCGTAATAATGTTGTAAAATGATCAATGAAGACTGTTTAATGATTGGTTCAACTGATATACAGGACAAACTTGAGCTGAAGGCGGCGAACATTTACAAATATCTTCTATCTGAATTTGATCTTCAAATACTAGATAGTCTACACGTATGTCTGTCTGCCTGGTATACTAGAAACTAAAATCGGTATTAAAGCGCCTTCTAAGAAGTGGCATCTATACAGGAGCCACCCGCAAGAAAATTAACATTACGGACATTGCGTAAAATATCGCGGACCCGAATCAGCCTAAGCATGCTGCACAGGCTAACCTGGGCAGACAATTTTCGTCTCCTTTGGATTTTATGTTTCAGGTATCATTACAATATACTACCTCTATCCCTCTGAGACGGCCCGGATTAGCCTGGGTCGATACAATGTTGGTTTTCCCACGGAACGGCTCAAATTGGTATTACATCACCTTCTAAGAAGTGATATCCATATAGTACTGCTGTTATCTTATATTCCAATCACTATTTAACCCTTACCCTCATACGACAATTCTGCAGCAGACGACTTTGAACATGTTTTGTCAAAAAAATAGAAAATCTCTATAATTGAATGGATAACCTATGACTAAAAGTGGAAAACATTGTGGCAAAAGGAGAAATTGCTCGTTTTGAGCATTTTCTTCTTTTGTCACTATGATTTCAAAAAGCCGTCTTCTACAGAGGCGTCAGCAAGCGTCTATATGAGGGAAAGGGTTAGCAATTAAAACATCTAACTTATCTCTCGACGAAAACTATACTGTCATTAATAATCATCCAAATTATGTCATTCTTAGTGTATGTTTTGTAAATATAAATGTACATGGGCCGGAGGCCTTTATTCTTGAATAAAGAATTGCATTGAATTTGAAAATATATGGTACACATGACACGATAAGCAATCTTCGAGAGAAACATCACACTTACGATAAAAACCGTTCCCCGTAGACTAACTGGCGAACAGGGTTGATCCGGTTTAAACTCTGCGAAGGTGCATGCTGATCTTGTTATTGTTCTGTCGTCGTGTCTCGAGGGTCGGGTAATGAAAGACGAAGATCATTATATTATATTCTTTTCTGATTAATTATTTTCTTTGTTGCATAACAACTATTAAAGCGATTGATTAAAGAGACCTGTATTGTTGACATAGGTTAATAAACTATTGACCTACTATGATAACTTACAGAGTGAAACAATCTGATGAAAACGCATGTCGTGTTGAACATTTGAAGAGCGTGTTTTGAAGAAATAAAAAGTTTTAACAAATATATGGAATTTTGAGTTTTACCTTTATGGCCGTATTCCAAAAAAAGAGTCATCACTCGTCGACAGAACATACGTTAAACCGACAATTGATCTGTAATTTAGAAATGACATGATCAAATGAGTATTAATAAGTCTCATGATACATATATACATCCTCTCGTCAATTTCTAATTTTCATGGAATCATGTTTTTATAAACTACATTCATCGTACGGGAAGCTTGTTTGTTCTTAGATTATGATGCTGTATACTGCCTTACTTTCATTATGATGCTGTATACTGCCTTATTTTCATTATGATGCTGTATACTGCCTTTCTTTCATTATGATGCTGTATAATGCCTTACTTTCATTATGATGCTGTATACTGCCTTACTTTCATTATGATGATGTATACTGCCTTACTTTCATTATGATGCTGTATACTGCCTTACTTTCATTATGATGCTGTATACTGCCTTACTCTCATTATGATGCGGTATACTGCCTTACTTTCATTATGATGCTGTATACTGCCTTACTTTCATTATGATGCTGTATATTGCCTTACTTTCATTATGATGCGGTATACTGCCTTACTTTCATTATGATGCTGTATACTGCCTTACTTTCATTATGATGCGGTATACTGCCTTACTTTCAGTATGATGCTGTATACTGCCTTACTTTCATTATGGTGCTGTATACTGCCTTACTCTCATTATGATGCTGTATACTGCCTTACTTTCATTGTGATGATGTATACTGCCTTACTTTCATTATGATGCTGAATACTGCCTTTCTTTCATTATGATGCTGTATAATGCCTTACTCTCATTATGATGCTGTATACTGCCTTTCTTTCATTATGATGCTGTATACTGCCTTACTTTCATTATGCTGTTTACTGCCTTACTCTCATTATGATTCTGTATACTGCCTTACTTTCATTATGATTCTGTATACTGCCTTACTTTCATTATGATGCTGTATACTGCCTTACTTTCATTATAATGCTGTATACTGCCTTACTTTCATTATAATGTTGTATACTGCCTTACTTTCATTATGATGCTGTATACTGCCTTACTCTCATTATGAAGCTGTATAATGCCTTACTCTCATTATGATGCTGTATAATGCCTTTCTCTTATTATCTTTTGAACCATTCACCACGAAAATTGACCTTTGACGTTTTATTGTTTTGAAGTAGTCGACCTACAGAACAATAATATTTCTAGCACAGACTGAAGGAGTCATACCACACGATAAACAGTGTTATATACAGTATTTATCCCTTTCCCACTTGTAGACGCATTTTGACGCATCTGCAGCAGACGAATTTTGAAAACATTATGGCAAAAGAATAAATTGCTCAAAACGAGCAATTTCACTCTTTGCAACAATGTTTTCAACTCTATTTAAAGGTCGAGCTCTCATTTATTGAGTTTTTCAACGTTTTTGCCGATATGTTTTCAAAGTCGTCTGCTGCAGAATTGTTGTATGTGATAAAGGGTACATAGGCTCATATATTTCACGTTCAAATAAGTTCAAAGTACTAAAGGTGATCAAATCAGTCAGTTCCAGTGCATCCTATACACATTCACAATGAATTTAAACGCAATGTTATATATTCAATATATTCTGGTGATGGTATACACTGATTTCTACGCAAACAAAGGTTTCTTTTGGGACTATTTGACCTTGAATTATTGTGGCTAAACGAGAATGGGCAATGTATCCTTTTGCCACAGTGTTTTCAACTTTAATCAGTAATCATTCTTTCAGTTATAGATAGTTTTCTTCGCCTAGTTGTATGTCGTCTGCTGCAGATTATGCATATGTGGAAACAAGTTGAATGACATAATATGATAAATAGGAACGATCTCACAGTCCGACCAGTCAAGGCAATGCACATATGAGCCGTCCCGCGAGAAAACCAACAGTGTGGACTCTGCGTAAACTATCGATCCGGATCAGATTAAGCATGCCGCGCAGGCTAACCCGGACAGACATTTTTCACCTTCTGTGGATTAACTGTTTCAGGAATCACTACTCTATCTATCCCCATTAGACGGAATGTGTCGGCCGGATCAGTCTGCGCGGACAGCGCAGGCTGATCTGGTCGATACATTACGCAGATATATTGATATGAGCCGTCCCGCGAGAAAACCTAAGGTCAGCCTAAGCATGTCGCGCAGGATTACCCGGATATACTTTTTGCCTCCTGTGTATTTTCTGTTTCAGGAGTCATTACTCTATACCTCTATTCCCCTGAGACGGAATGTGTCGGCCCGGATCAGTCTGAGCGAACTGCGCATTATAAAGCATCATAATATAAGAACATACAAGCTTCACGTACGATTAATACATTACGCAGTGGCCATAATGTTGCTTTTATCGTGGGAGGGCTCACATCCGGAGCGTGTTTGCCCGTACTAAATCCCTTTCCAAATACCAACGCTTTCCAATGATTCTACAGCATATTCTTTACTAATAGAGATTTATTTTAAGTATTTTTGCCTAAAGTCGTCTGCAGTATATTTGTTGTATGATGGAAGGGGTTAATGGCACTGGGTTGATTCTATCATGCAAATGGTTAATAACATGCTTTATTTCACACGAAAACACCTATGCGAGAGAATAGTAGAAAATCCCATCAACAATTAATAGAAATGATACGGCTGACATGTTAATAGCACCTCCTTGAAAACATATAGTAAAGATGTGGAGACTATTTATAAATGAAAGAAAATTAAATGAGTAAAGTTATAAACATATTTTTCTTTTTGTCACAAAGTTATCAAAATGCGTGTGCTGCAGAGGGGTCAAACAGCGTCTGCATTAGGGAAAGGGTTGACAAGGATAGTTGATGTTATCCGATAACAGAATTGTGCCGCATAATATTCAGGGTTACACGCTTAAATCAAACGATTCAGTTCGAAACAGTTCTGCTAAATGATCACAAGCAATAGAAATGTATAAAAGCTGAAAATAAGCCTTTAGATAATAAGTATCTCTTTCAAGCCTGGAATGAAATATATCGGCGTTTAATCAGCGGTGCGACGTTTCTTTGTTGTTGTTGTTGTCTCATTTGATTCATCAAGCACAGACCAGCCTACTGTTTAAGTATTCACTATTCGCATATATAATGAACCAACTCTTACAAACGGCTTAAATGATTAATATTGGTCACAACCCGGTTATTAGAAAAAATGGATCTTCCGATAAATGAAAAAATAATTAGAGTGCATTTGCGACCGGTATAGATCCAGACCCACCGTAGATGTGTATCTGGGATCGGGTTTATAAAGCTTTCTCTCTTCATTTGAATCCTTTCCCACATACAGACGCTTTATGACGCCTTTATATCAGACGACTTTTGAAGAGCAATGTATACTATTGCCACAATGTTTACGACTCAACTCGATAACTGTACTTGCATTAAAAAGTGTCTACTGCAGATATCGTACGTGGGAAAGGGTAACTAGCTCCGTTGGTGAATATATGGTAAAGATTGATTGATTGATTGACTGATTGGCGTTTAACGCCGTTTTTAACAATTTCTCAGTCATATCACGGCGGCCAGTTCACCTACTCATGTGTTTCCTGGTTTTCTCACACCAGTACTCCACACAACAATCTTCACAAGCAACTATATGGTAAAGATGAATTAAATAGAAGAAATGCATTCTCATTCAAACCATAGCTTTACTTTACTGTAGTGGCGGTCGATAGTATAAATCTGACGAATGCCCATTGAAGGTCGTCTCATATTGACCTTTGTGTCAGTCAATCAAAATGCCGCCTGCAAAATCGTCAGGTATCAACAAGGGAGATGGCTCCTTTAAATAAACGAGAAAGATACTCAGTGATAGTCAAGTACTCCGATTAAATGAATATCTAACTCTTCCCCTCATATAGACGCTTTCTGACGCCTCTGCAGCAGACGGCTTTTTGAAAACATAGTGACAAATGAAGAAATTGCACAAAACGTGCAATTTCTCCTTTTGCTACAATGTTTTCCACTTGTTGTCATAGGTTATCCATTCAATTATGGAGATTTTCTATGTTTTGACAAAACACGTTCAAAGTCGTCTGCTGCAGAATTGTCGTATGAGGGAAAGGGAATAAATGTATCGGGTCAACTCGAGACGATCTTTTATGCAGTGTCGTCACATCCAATATACGATTTGGTCTGGTGTTTATGAGATTGAGAGACATAGTTACAAATACCGATACAATCAGGGAATAGATAATAACCCGGTTAACTAACTGATGACTGTATTGATTGTTACAAACTTATGACGGCAAATCGCAATTTTACCTGTGATTGTTTGCTTGCTGGTGTTTAATGCCACATTCACCTGTAGTTCTGTTATATCACGTCGTTTCCCCGGTTAGTTTACAACTGATAAGTTTATCCTGACACATATATATCAATTCCAACCCAACAGCCAGGGCGCCAAGGGGGGGAGTAAGTAGGACTATACGAATTTTGTCGAGATTGGTTCAAAACTAACAAACTATCTGTTGGAAGAGAAAATCTTAAATTTTCTTGAAAACGTATGCGTGACTTTAGAACAACATCTGTATGTATGGATATATCATTTTGGTACACAATTGAAAACGTTGGAGGAAAAATGCTCATGATGAGCCATTTCTAATTTTTCTAACAATCTTAAAAAAAGTAGTCTACAATGGCGTCTAATATCGTCGGTATCGGGAAAAGGGTTTTCCGTCCCAAAGGTTCAACTTAATATGTTGAGCCTGAGCGATTTGTTTTAATGTGTTTTTTTTTTATCCTTACTTATTTGTCTTCAAAGGGTTTTCATTTTTAATATCAATAACTTTATTATTCTATAATAACATAGTTGATGTCAACAAAATATATGAGCCGTTCCACGAGAAAACCAACATTATTGACTCCGTGTAAAGTATCGAACCGGATCAGCCTAATAATGCCGCGCAGGCTAACCCGGACAGACACTTTTCGCCGTCTGTGGATTTTCTGTTTCAGGAATCATTACTTTACACCTCTATCCACCTGCGACGGAATGTGTCGGGCCGGATTAGCCTGCGCGGACTGCGCAGGCTGATCCGGGTCGATACATTACGCAGATCCAATAATGTTGGTTTTCTCGTGGAACGGCTCATATATATTCCTCCTTTACGAGTCTTGATTGGTTAAACCTTCCCCTGTTGATGACTACATTTGACGCTTCTGAAGCAGACATTTAAATAAACTTAACTGCATAAAACAAACAATTTTACATTGCCTCACTATGTATTCCACTCTGTTACAATCAGGGACACTAGATTACATGTATATAGTGTCCCTGGTATCAATAATATATTTCATGTTTCTCGATGTTAAATTTTTAAAACCTGTTAAAAACAGACAACTATATTAATCAGAATTCTAAGCGGTTAAAGAATCACACCTAAAATCGAATCATTGTTCGACCTGCCATCCGGAAATCCATCCAGAAACTCTAACCCTCCTACTCAGTTCTACGACGTGATTACACACAGTTGTAACTTTGTCCGTTGGAAGCTCCATTTACCACATTATGGAATTGATTCATCGGATTAGGCGGTTAATTATTATCCGAGTGTCGCCCCAGTTGAAAGGTGGTCTTGTTGTATCTCCGTTAGTACGTAAAGCATTTCCCCCACATGAAGACACATTTAATGCATCTGCCGCAGACGAGTTTTGAAAACATTGTGACAAAAGGGAGAAAAATGCTCATACGAATGAAATTGTCCTTTGATCACAATTATTCTTACATTTATAGAGATCTTTTCTATAATTTACCTCGATTGTTTTCAACGTTTTTTGCTGCTTCGTCGTATGTGGAAATGGGTTAACCCTTTCCCTGATATAGCCGCTTTCTGACGCCTCTGCAGCAGACGGCTATTTGAAAACATAGTGACAAAAGAAGAAATTGCACAAAACGTTTTCCACTTTTAGTCATAGGTTATCCGTTCAATTATAGAGAGTTTCTACTTTTTGACAAAATATGTTCAAAGTCGTCTGCTGCAGAATTGTTGTATGCGGGAATGGGTTAAAGGCACATAGGAGTGAAAGCACTGAAGCTACATGTCCAACCTTTCGTTCACAAACTATTTCTTGTTATATCTAACATGTAAGGTGGACAGTGAAGGCTGCAACGAACATATGCGTGCGCACGTACTCACCGGACTCTCCACAAAAACGAATACGCATTTTCATCTGACACGGTGGATTTTTAACAATTGAAATTTACAGAATGAATAGACTAGAGTCCGGAAACAGTGTTGACTTTGATTATTTGAACATTCTAAAATCTATATGTACAGGAAAGAGATTCAATTGTTTGTTTGTTTTTATATTGTTTTATCGAATTATTACAGATTGGATGAGTCCGAAGCTCGTCCGGTCGAGTACGGCTACACACGGTAGAATGAATTTGATTCAAACTCAAAGAAAATCTACACAATTCTGACAAGGCTGTGTATCTGAGCAGAGCAATATGAGAAGTTGTAACATAATCAGTCATATCTAACCCTATTATAAGTCGGGCATGTTGTGGGAAAGTAAGATTAAATAAAGCAGAATCGTGTTTATATCGATAAGACATTGGAACAATGGTAGAGCGTTGGTCTCTTGTACCAAAGGTCCTTTGTTCGATCCACGTGATGAGAAAGTTCTGTCTTTTTCGATTTTTCAACACAAACGGCACGAGTAATATTTAGGTCTAAAGGAAGAAGACATCGAGCGTGATTAAGCTTGTTTCACAAGCGATTTTAAATAAATACTTCAATAAATAACATTATGTTTGGTATACATTGTTTGCTACGCATTCATCACTATTTAGTATAGATTTGTCAATATTAGTGTACAATGTACATTAATCGTATTGTTTAAAATGTGGGGAAGAAGATATTGATTGCAGGAAGTTCGCGGAATAAGTGTTGAATTCACCCATGGAAAATGTCAATTAAATCGCATACGTTCCTTCTGATTGTATGTCCTTGTATGACCGTAGAGCGTCCACCTCAGTTGCAGGTGGTCGCGGGTTCGATCCTCGACCGGGTCATACCAAAGACTCTAAAACTGGTAGTAATTGCTGCCCTTCTAAGCGCCCAGAGCTGCAGCGTTAACATTACGACTGACTGGCTGGTATCTCGATAAATGGACCAGTAGTACTGGTAACTTACCCAGGAAACGCCGTGATATCACTGAACAATTATTGAAAGCAGCGTCAAGCACCTAAAAAGCAATGTCCTAATATCAACATAGTGGTCACGAGAGAGCGATTCACACATACTCGGACCTCTTGGTAGTTAAAACACATTTTTAAATTGACTATCAGTTTGTATTGAGGTTCAAGGAAAACATAATAGTGGTTGGTAGCTACGAGATCTTTTATCAGTTTTAAAAAGTGCAGTGATTTTTTAAAGACACGGTAGGCCTACAGTGGAATTGAGAAAAAAATCTCGATTTAATTAATTGTCTACCTGACATTATGTCACACTTTGTGACGTCTGCTTTGAATTAGGGAAAAAGATGTGGAAGTATCAATTTCAAACAGATATTGTTGGAACAAAAGACAAATTGCTTGTTTAAGCAATTTCTCTCTTTCTGCTGGTTGGTTCGATTTTCGTATTTATCACGGAAAGCGTTTAACGTAAGTTCGTAGTGTTAACAATTCCGTCTTAGTATGTACAAAGCTTAAAATGGATCGCGAGTGAAACCTCATTTCATTAACCCTTTTGCTGTCGAAGGCAATGAAAGGCTTTTGCAAACAATGCAGATTTAGGTGAGACAGCTCGTAACGAGCTCTCTCTCCTGAAATATGCATTGTTTGCCACTTAAACATTACATTTTATCAAATTTCCTATTGGGTGGCAAATGGAGTGGTCCAATTGTCAACATGGAAGGGACGACTTTGTGAAATTCGACAGTGAAAGGGTTAAACAGGAATCTCTCTGATTTTGTTTGTATTTCTATTAAATAAATACAGAAAATATTTGGATGAAAATAGTATTGTATATGTATCAAACGTTAATAAAAAACACATCCACGGCTTCTAGTAAAACATAGTTTCATGATCTGTCTTTCTGCAGCAGATGCGTCAAAGTGCGTCTGCAAGTTGAATATAAGTCACGTGCAGCGATTTGGGAACTTAATGCATCTGCGTATATTGAAGCGTCAGACAAACCTGTGGTATCACACAGTCTTACCAGAGCCTTCTTTATCCGGTAGCTTAGTCGGTATCGAGGCTTGCTGTCAATCCAAGGTTTGTGAGCTCGAACCCCAGCTAGGCAAACATTCTTTCCGACGTTTGATTAAAGTCAATGCGACAAGCTTTATTTGTCTTCCACTAATAGGACTAACAGTTTATGTGGAAAAGCAGTCAGTTGCATGGAAATATTGTTATGTGGAGTACTGGTGTGAGAAAACCAGGAAACACAAAGGTAGGTGAACTGGCCGCTGTGATATGACTGAAACATTGTTGTAAACGGCGTTAAACCCCAATCAATCAACTATCCGTCTGCATGCATTTCGTCATCCATGCGTTAAAACTACAGCCACATTTATTTTACTTCAAATGATATAATACCGTAACGGAGAAGAACTTAGACATAGAATTATTAGCCACGGCGCCTACTAACTATGTCTGTATCGTGTTTTCTTTACAGTTAGATTTCCCGGATGTTGAAGGAGACATCGAGGCGGAGGCCATTCTGCAAAAGCGCATGCGTAGGAAAAGCAAACGACGACATAGAGAGGAAGTGGCTAGCCTAGTTGATGTCATCAAAACGAAACAAAAGGAACTCGAACTTATTGAAAACAAGATTAACACGATGAAAGACAAGGAACAAGAGCGTCCAGTTGAAACCGGCAAAGTAGAGATTGAAACACATAGTGTTAATGCTGTTAAAACTAATGAGGATGAAAGTGAGACTAATACTGATAATTCAAATGATGAACACGATACAATAAAAGTAAATGAAAGTGAGACTAATAATGATGAACACGATACAATAAAAGTAAATGAAAGTGAGACTAATAATGATGAACACGATACAATAAAAGTAAATGAAAGTGAGACTAATAATGAAGAACACGATACAATAAAAGTAAATGAAAGTGAGACTAATAATGATGAACACGATACAATAAAAGTAAATGAAAGTGAGACTAATAATGATGAACACGATACAATAAAAGTAAATGAAAGTGCTAAGAGTCGTCCTACTGATGGTGGTGAGTCTTCTAAAGATCTTAAGAGTAATCATTCAGAAGTTGACTTAACTCATGACACAGTGGACAAAGATACCACTAAACATGATGCAGATGAGGACAGCGGTGTGGCTAAAGAAACAACAGACAGTGGGGGAACTGCTAAGAATTATGACGAAAAAGTCACTGATGAACGAGAACTGGGCAAAGGAGTTGAAACTGAAATTCAGGAATACGTTATTCAGGAAGGTAACACAAGGTTGGTGCTATACAAACTAAGAACAAACACGTCTTTATTAGCAAATGACAAAAATGCTGAAAACGAGAAAAACAGTGAAAAAGGTCATAGCAGTAATACTAATAATGATGCTAGTAGCAGTGCTATAAGTGATATTGAAGGAAATAACCATGGTGATAAATCTGAGGAAAGGGACAAAACCTGCGAAAGCTCTAAACCGCAACATGAACGATCCCTTTCGGATGATTTAAATACAGAGGAAATGGACCATAACACTGTTAGCGTAACCGTATCATGTGACACAAAAAATAGTTCCTCTGGGAATTCAGGGTCGAATTGTGGCATCAATAATTCATCAGAGTTTGATGTTAAGACAAGCGTAAACTCCTTGTCAGACATTAGCCAAAGAAACGCCAAACAGTCATCGTCAAAATTGGAGTGTAACGAATTAACAGATACCAAGGATAAAACCAATGAAATAAGTACATGTAATAGTGAAAGTTCTAATGTCTCAAAATCACAAGCGCTAGTGAGGAACAGTAACCGATCAAAGACAAATGAAGATGAAGGGTCAACGAATCCAAACGTTAATAGCGCAATAATCGATCGTGATGAGAAATTAAATGACAATGAAATTAATTTAAAATCAGATAATGACAATGGCCACAGTGGTTTTAATATACCCCATAATGACCGTGATTCAAAATTAGAAATACCGGACAGACGAGAATCTGGTTTGCTGATGCAGGCTCTTAAAGGCAGCGAAAATACTGGTACAAGCAATTGTGGTGGCTTAACGGAACAAAAAACAGTGGTAAAAATGACTGGAAATAATGATAAAAGTGTCCCGAAGGGAGAAATAGAGCAGGAGCAGAAAAAAGATGGAAATAAACGTGTGAATAAAAGTGAAAAAAACCCGTCAAATAGCGGTGACAAATCCTCGGTTTCTAAACAGCCAAAACGATCCTACGGCAATGGATTTTTAGTTTCCGCTGACGACGAGGATCGACAAGATAACGTAAATAGACACAAAACTGAACAAAGGAATGTCACACATTCTGATGTCGAAGATAATACAAAACTTACCGATGAAGTAATGAAAGACAACACATCTGAAAGTGTCCAAGATAGTACAAAACTTACCGATGAAGTAATACAGGACAACACATCTGACAGAAAATCACCAATCAGGAGTATTAGTCAACCCCAAACGTCGAATTCCAGACGGAAATCAAAGGTATGTGTGCAATGTGTTATCATCATTCGATTAATTATTATTATTATTATTATATAAGCCAATGGCTTGCAGAAAGACGGACTTACTGTAAACATGGTATGACCGAGGTGATATGCGAAGTTTTTACAACCTGCTGAAAAGCGAAAGTACTATTGTTATATTGAAAATCGCAAAAGTTATAATAGTTTTAATTGAATGTAAAGATTCATCAATTCCATAACAAATGTGATTGCTTGATTAAGACTTTATAAGTTGATAAGTATATATATATTAATAGTTTAATACTCAACTCTATGCAAAATGTGTTCTTCTTCTTCTTCTTCTTCTTCTTCTTCTTCTTCTTCTTCTTCTTCTTCTTCTTCTTCTTCTTCTTCTTCTTCTTCTTCTTCTTCTTCTTCTTCTTCTTCTTCTTCTTCTTCTTCTTCTTCTTCTTCTTCTTCTTCTTCTTCTTCTTCTTCTTCTTCTTCTTCTTCTTCTTCTTCTTCTTCTTCTTCTTCTTCTTCTTCTTCTTCTTCTTCTCCTCCTTCTTCTTCTTCTTCTTCTTCTTTTCATTATTAGTATTACTATTATTATTTTTAACATTGTTATCATTGTTAACATTGTTATCGTTGTTATTATTTCAATTACGAATCAAGTTCTCCCTTCCGTCCGGCATCACAAGGCTACTAACGAAATTATTTATAATGGTGTTGCTGAATGTTCTAACCATGGTTAGTTAAGCGTGTGAACCCTCTCGGTATCCGCCCATATATAATATAGACAAACATGCACATGTGCATCCTGACAATATGGATACCATTTTTAACGGATATAAGTTCGTTAAATTTAATATCAAAATCATGCCATACCCTAAAAAAAAGGTAGAAATGATAATTTGTTCACAGGCCCGAACATGTGAAGAGTTTAACACGCCTTCACAAATTAGAAAGGACCCGAGTTATGTTTGTCATATCAAGCTACTCTTAGAGTGTCAAAATCCCATTACTTAAATAGCATATGACACTTATAATTTGATTTCCTGTCTGACGCTTTTAAAAGTCTTTAATACAGAGCGGAAACAAAACTATGAGAATGACGTCACGTCGGCGTTTTGACGTTATATATTCAATTCTAGGATTTTTTTTATAACTTAAAGGGATGCAACTTAGGGGGGAACTATGTTTTTACATGATGTTGCTTTCCGTGATAAAATCACGTGTAGGCTGTTCTATCTTTACTCCCCATTGTCTTCGAAATATTCGATTTTTTCAACTAACGAAAACAAATTAAATCAGTTTTATTAACAGTCTATGAACATTTTAATTTCATTATACCTTTTTCAAATTTACATATACTCTTCGTGGGCAATTTGTTACTGCCTCATGCTAACACATCGATTTTGACCGGTAAACAGTATGCTGTGTCTAAATTGTTGGTAATGCATGTGCATGACATCATTTAAAACAATTACGTCACCGTTATAATTCAACTTTCCAAACGGCATTTACAACAAAAGCTCGTGACTTCATTTATAAAATGTCAAGCCCAGCGTAGTAACGCATGCGCACTTAGAAACGATGTATGAAAAATACGCGGGAGGGAATTTCAACAGTCAAAAATAGTTCCGGAAGTTTAGAGTGATATACCGTGTAATATATCACGCTCAAATCCCTCTTTGGATATCTTCCAAGTTCTGAGTAGGCTATAGCATGTAGTGTGGAGTACTTTTTCTTATAGAAGAGAAATTGTCAAAAGTGTTAGAATATAACCTTATTCACTTTGTCGCCAAAACCGGCAAATTTTCAGTAAATTGTATCGAAAAACGCCTCATAAATAACTTTATGTGATAAATAGAATATCTCAATCGTGGTCATGGCTCGCAGCATATCATCTTAGTAAACTCGTTGTTAAAAAGTGATAATAAAAAATGAAATATCCTCTATTAATGACACTCTTCCGATGTCACGCAAAAAGTATTCTAGTGATCCGTTAACCCTTTCTCTCATAAAGACGCTTTCTAACGCCTCTACAGCAGACGGCTTTTTGAAAACATGGCGACAAAAAAAGAAATTTATCAAAACGAGCAATTCTTCCTTTTGTCACCAAGTTTTCAATGATTGTACTTTCATTTAAAGGGAGTTTCCAAAAGACTTCTGGTATGTTTTCAAAGTCGTCTGCTGCAGAGTTGATGTATGTGGAGAAAAGTTAAAAGACACTGACAAAGAAAACACCAATGAGCTGTGTATGAAGAAAATGGGTCTTCCTACTGTGTTCCTGTCGCCCATGGGTATGAAGCTGGTTGGACTAAACGTTGGAACCCTTGTCAGTAGACGACTTTGAAAATATACCCGAAATAAATTGTAAACTCACTTTTAATGAAAGTACGATAATTGAATAGAGTTGAAAAAATGGTGAAAAAAGGAGAAATTGATCATTTTGAAAAAGCCGACTGCTGCAGAGGCGTCAGAAGGCGTCTACATGTGGCAAAGGCGAAAAGTAAAAATTAAGGTGAGACACTTATGTTGTGAAGACTCATACGGGACTCAACTTTCAACAGATACAAGAAGACCGTTTTCTCGTGCGATGCAGTTTATATAATATTTTAAAGTCACATTGGGGTAATTTTAGTAATATAACGTATATATTATACTCGGTTGATTGTGAATACAACCTTTTATGACACCTGATCAGCATAAACAGAATAAAGAAAACATGTCCCCTGGCCGTTGTAATTATCTGACATTAAACAGCAATCTCCTTAACGTTTTGAACTATTTTATAACATAAACATGTACCCTTCTGACCGTTACTAACATAAACATGTAGTCCTACCTTCTGACTGTTAATTCTTTGATTCCGCTTGAATGTGGCTTAGGACCTCAAGACTAAGGAATCGATACTACATATAAATGTATTATCGTGCAACTACACGTTTTCCTATTAGCACTCTCCCCCGTTTGCCATTTTTATTAACATAAAAAAAAGGTTACCCAATGATGAAAGCTGTTAATTAAAAACTTATATGTTAATGTAACTGAATACAGTTAAAAACGGCATAAAACCTCTACGCCACAACAAACACGAATGAACAAAACAAATAAATCGAACTAATTCCCTGGTTAATCAAAGTACCCGGACCAAAAGACTCTTGTTGGTAGTATTACTATTTTACCTAAAGGGGTAAACGTATTGTGTTCGGACTCTGCTATTAACTAGCTAGTAAAACTATCCATCAATATTTATGTAAATTTCCTTGTCACAGTATTGTTGAATGACAATATCCCCTCCAGTATTGACTGATACGTACCTGGTACGTGTTGACTCGTGTAGGAGAGATTTTAAGCCTTATCCCTCTTTACGCCTTAGCCCTTTCCCACAAACAGACGCTTTCTGACGCCGTTGCAGCAGACGACGTTTGCTACAATGTGTTCAACTTCAATTAATAATCTCATCTTTAGAGAGTTAACGTATTTTGACTATTTCTTTTCAAAGTTGTCTGATGCAAACTTGAAATAGTTAATCAACATTTACGAATGCCCTATTAACTACACATTCGTACACACAATCCGTAACATATTTATTTAATTCTTTAACTGCCGAATTTTATAACGTTGACTTTTCCATGTTGAACATTGGACCACTGCATTTACGAGCTGTCTCACCTGAATCTGCATCGTTTGCAAAAGCCTTTAATTGCCCTTGGCAGCGCAAGGGTTGAATGAAGAAAAATACAGTTCAATTAAAGTGTAAGAACTTCAATACTGATCAAACAACTTGCAGAAATTCACCAGAATAAAAGGCAACCATTCACAAACGAGATACACATTGCTAGTAATGTCGACATCAAATAGCAGCCGGGGTATTGATCACATACATCCCCAGATACATATGCATGTCAACAACTCGACAAGATGACTTTTGAAATCTTGCCCAAAACGGGGCATCTTCTTGTTTCAACTGTATACGATTAAATCAGTAAATGCACAAAATCATAACGGTATTATTTCAGGATTATATCAGAGACCTATATAGAAATGTATATATATGTCTCTGGTATTGTCTATACATATTTTACTGATTTTTTTTCATTAAATAGGATAACCTGTTTATACTTTACCATTTATTCTGTATAGCTTCCACACATTTCTTTCGTTTCAAATGTTCGAGGGTGTATCCCTAAATTATAAGAAGAATAATGATTTCAAAAATAGATATGATAACTGAACGTATGCAATTGTATTTTTTTATTTAACCTTGTTTCGGCATATCGACATAAATTAACCGTTTTCCGTATAAAAATGCACATATAATCTAGGCCTGCAAAGTGCGACTTTAAATACATAAATGCAAACTTATGGAAATACTCATGAATCATGATAAAGTGAAAACAATGGAACCAAAACGAAACGATTTTCTGACTGTGGGGGAAGAGTTAGCCGGTTTCTCCCGGAGATAGACATACTTTAATTAATCCTTTCCCACCTGCACACGTATTTTGACGCAATAGCATCAGTCGACTTTTGAAAACATTGTGGAAAAGGGGAAAAATCTCATGATGAGCAATTTCCCCTTAGGCCACAATTTTTTCAACTTTATTTAACAACTAAGCTATCTTTTATGGAGATTTTCAGATTTTTGTCACCATGTTTTCAAAGTCGTCTGCTGCAGATTTGCTGTATGTGGGTAAGGGTTAATCCTTGACCCAAAATGCGGCATAAGTGCATTAAGGGTGTTCAAGTACAAACAAATCAAAAGTGACCCGAGCATCGTCAAATCCTATAATCGAAAATTATAATAGATATTAAACTCTTAACTAATCCCTGTGGTATAAATCAACTGTTATGGACAATTCTGGAAATTATTTTAAAACATTAAAATGTACCCAAGTAATTCGATACAAATACATTTTATTTCAGTAGAAACGAAATTTAAAAAACATCAAAGTAAATGTGATGTGGACATTGTCTATATATGTATGTTTCACAATGTGTTATCAAACATTACAGTCCCTTACAGTCCCTTACAGGGACGCAATAGGGTCACCAACACCGTACCAACTACCTGACTACCTGATACACATTTTTCGGAACTGCCTGCATTGACAGCACTTGATGAAGAAATGCAACGAGCAGAACTTTATCATGAGAATTGAAAGCATTTGAGATAAAAAATAAGAAAATCATCGTTGCAAAACTCCTACATTTATATTTACCGTTTTTTTAAAGACCGCCTGCATCGTTAACGCGTCAAAATTCTTCTTTAACAGTTCGAAAGTTATCTCTTTCCCATATATAACAAATCTGCATTAGGCGACATTGAACTATATTGTAAATCTCCATGAATAAAAGAAGATTTAAAGATTAAGGTTTAAACTACTTTGGTAAAAGCAGAGATCGCTCATTCTTAGCAATTAATCCTTTTTGCCAGAATGTTTTCAAAATTAGTCTGCACCAGATCCTCCTAATGCGTCTACAAATGGGAAAGGGTAAAGGGATAAACTATAATGTAGGTAAATATATGATGATACAATTACTTTGTGTTCATACACAGAAAACTGGACTTTACGGCTACATGGATTTTAAATATGACCGGTATTATATCCTTATTGATTTCATATTTTTGCGAAAAAAATAATCTTACTATCTTTTTTAAATGAATAAAGAGAAAGCTTTTAAATCTTTAAATAACAAGGTACTCTAAAAACCTCAAGTTGGAGAGTTGTTGATTCTTTAAAATATGTTTTCTACCATTATGCATTTTGTGTCTGATGAGAAAGCTTGACTATTAGGTAAAATGGAATAAAAACAATATTGGATTGGTGTTTGTAATAAGTGTATTACTACCATCATCTACATCTAATTCTACAAGTAGGCCAATCGCGATAACAACGAAGGATATATATTAAGTGCTCGTAAGTTCGAACCCCGATGTGGTCATTAATTCCTTCTGATGGTTGACAAAAGCCAATATGACAAGCGTCAGTCGTCTTCCACCAATGAGTTAAATATTTGATATGGGGAAGGTTGCGATTAACCTAGGAATGATATAGTGTGGAGTACATGTATTATAGTTGGTAGAAAGCCAGAAAACACACGTATTTGCGAGTTTACTGCCGTGATATAAAATACATATCGTTTAAAACAGCATTCATCTCAAATAACTATAAATCAATCAATCAACTACTACTACTACTACTACTACTACTACTACTACTACTACTACTACTACTACTACTACTACTACTACTACTACTACTACTACTACTACTACTACTACTTCTACTACTTCTACTACTACTACTACTACTACTACTGCTACTACTACTACTACTTCGGCTACTACTACTACTACTACTACTACTACTACTACTACTGCTACTACTACTACTACTACTTCGGCTACTACTACTACTTATACTACTACTACTACTACTACTACTACTACTACTACTACTACTACTACTACTACTACTACTACTACTACTACTACTATTACTACTACTACTACTGCTACTACTACTACTACTTCGGCTACTACTACTACTTATACTACTACTACTACTACTACTACTACTACTACTACTACTACTACTACTACTACTACTACTACTACTACTACTACTACTACTACTACTACTACTACTTCTACTACTACTACTTCTAATACTACTACTATACTACTACTACTACTACTACTACTACTACTACTACTGCTACTACTACTACTACTACTTCGGCTACTACTACTACTTATACTACTACTACTACTACTACTACTACTACTACTACTACTACTACTACTACTACTACTACTACTACTACTACTACTACTACTACTACTACTACTACTACTACTACTGCTACTACTACTACTACTTCGGCTACTACTACTACTTATACTACTACTACTACTACTACTACTACTACTACTACTACTACTACTACTACTACTACTACTACTACTACTACTACTTCTACTACTACTACTTCTAATACTACTACTATACTACTACTACTACTACTACTACTACTACTGATACTACTACTACTACTACTACTTATACTACTACTACTACTACTACTACTACTACTACTACTGTGTATTGGTGTATTGTTAGAGCGTTTGTCTTGTTGCGGGAGGTCGTGGGTTCAATCCCCGGCCGGTTCATACTTACATACAATACTTTTTATGTTAGTAATGGCTACCCTCCTTGGCGCTCAGAAATGCGGGGCTAGCATTACGACTAACTGGCTGGTTTTAGAGTTAAGTGACCAGTTATACTGGTAACGTACCCAGGAAACGCCGTGATATAGCTGAACCATTGTTGAAAGCGGCGTAAATCCCAGAACAAACAATCAATCGACTTCTATCTTTATAATTCAGTCTATTATGAAATGAAGCTGAATACAAGATTGCACGTGTGTACAGTGTAATCTTGGTCTTCATTATTCGTTTACTATTTATTTAAATAAGAATAAGTAAATACTATTCAAGAATCAGGTTCGTGCAGCCTTATCTTGGTCTATAGTTTTCGCTTACCATTTATGTATTTATATATTAGTACATACTAGTCCAGAAACATTTGAGAAAATGTAAGAAAATCAAGGATGATGATATAATTTACGGAATTCAGCAGGATAAGGGTTAATAATATCACTCGACAATATTAACCTGATCCTGACACTTGTGCAACATTGTCTGTTGTACTGGCTTTCTTGTATTTTTACCATATTTATAACCTGTAAGTTAAACAATATGAGCAATTCCGCGAGAAACCCAATGTCATGTTGGACGTGCGTAAAGTATCGACCCGGATCAACCTAAGCATGCCGCGCAGGCTAACCCGGACAGACACTTTTCGCCTCCTGTGGATTTTCTATTTCATGAATCATTACTTGTCTTATTGACTCACCATAACAGGATCATGTATATAAAGGTACATTCAAGGGGCTACAGGTCTAGTTTCCTAGACAAACGATGACATGAAGACGGACAGGGAATGCTTTAGTAAGAGGAATAGCGACTTGCGAAGGAAAGTGTTGGTAAAATGGTATTAATTGCTGAAGCGCAATTTAGAAATAAATCAAATTTTATTTAAGCGAAATGTAATTTCGATTAAGTACTTGATAAAAGGGCTTGTATAAATTAGGTTTTAACACCCGTGCCTGTATAACCGTGATTTAGATGTTTCAACATATATGTATAATTGTTTTCTACTCGGCAGTAATGTGTGACATTGAATGCCGCAACTTAAACGAAATAATTGATCTAATATTATGTTAAGTAGTAGGAACTATACAGCTTAAATTTGTGTAGATTTTAAATATTAATTAACTTGCTGCTTTTAAATCTAACATTTTTATTACTGAATTCAACGTGTTCGAAACACCGAAAGATATCCTCCCCGGTGGTGTAGTGGTTTAAGCCTCTGCCTTGAGAGCGGGAGATAAGGGTTCACTCTGGTCGGGACATAGCCAAAACTTGGTGTATGGTAGAAGTGGTTTTTTTTCCTAGGCGTTCAAGGTTTCTGGTATACCCTTCCCTCCTTGGCACTCAAGGTTATTGGTATACCCTTCCCTCCTAGGCGATCACTGGTATATCATTCATTCCTTGGCGCTCAAGGTTACTGGTATACCCTTCCCTCCTAGGCGTTCAAGGTTTCTGGTATACCCCTCCCTCCTTCGCACTCAAGGTTCCCTCCCAGGCGATCAATGAGTCTGGTATACCCTTCCCTTCTTGGCGCTCAAGGTTACTGGTATACCCTTCCGTCCTAGGTGCTCAAGGTTACTGGTATAGCCTTCCCTCCTAGGCGCTCAAGGTTACTGGTATAGCCTTCCCTCCTAGGCGCTCAATGTTACTGGTATACCCTTCCCTTCTTGGCGCTCAATGTTACTGGTATACCCTTCCCTTCTTGGCGCTCAAGGTTACTGGTATAGCCTTCCCTCCTAGGCGCTCAATGTTACTAGTATACCCTTCCCTTCTTGGCGCTCAATGTTACTGGTATACCCTTCCCTTCTTGGCGCTCAAGGTTACTGGTATAGCCTTCCGTCCTAGGTGCTCAAGGTTACTGGTATAGCCTTCCCTCCTAGGCGCTCAAGGTTACTGGTATAGCCTTCCCTCCTAGGCGCTCAAGGTTACTGGTATAGCATTCCCTCCTAGGCGCTCAATGTTACTGTTATAGCCTCCCCCCCTAGGCGCTCAAGGTTACTGGTATAGCCTTCCCTCCTAGGCGCTCAAGGTTACTGGTATAGCCTTCCCCCCTAGGCGCTCAATGTTACTGGTATAGCCTTCCCTCCTAGGCGCTCAATGTTACTGGTATAGCCTTCAATCATAGGCTCTCAAGGTTACTGGTATAGCCTTCCCTCCTAGGCGCTCAATGTTACTGGTATAGCCTGCCCTCCTAGGCGCTCAAGGTTACTGGTATAGCCTTCCCTCCTAGGCGCTCAATGTTACTGGTATAGCCTTCCCTCCTAGGCGCTCAAGGTTACTGGTATAGCCTTCAATCATAGGCGCTCAAGGTTACAGGTATCGCCTTCACTCATAGGCTCTCAAGGTTGCTGGTATAGCCTTCCCTCCTAGGCGCTCAATGTTACTGGTATAGCCTTCCCTCCTAGGCGCTCAAGGTTACTGATATAGCCTTCAATCATAGGCGCTCAAGGTTACTGGTATAGCCTTCCCTCCTAGGCGCTCAAGGTTACTGGTATAGCCTTCCGTCCTAGGCGCTCAAGGTTACTGGTATAGCGTTCCGTCCTAGGCGCTCAATGTTACTGGTATAGCCTTTCCTCCTAGGCGCTGAAGGTTACTGGTATAGCTTTCCCTCCTATGCGCTCAAGGTTACTAGTTAAGCCTTCACTCCTATGCACTCAATGTTACTTGTATAGCCTTCACTCCTATGCGCTCAAGGTTACTGGTTAAGCCTTCACTCCTATGCAGTCAATGTTACTGGTATAGCCTTCACTCCTATGCACTCAAGGTTACTGGTATAGCATTTTGACAGATGCGCTCAAGGTTACTGGTATAAAATTTCGACTGATGCGCTGGGGTCAGGATAAGCTTACCAGCATTAAGAAAGTCTAAACTTGTTGTCCAATGCACGTAACCGTTGTTAGAAAAGGCAATGAGTTAATACTGGGTTAAGTCGTCCCACTAGCTAATGCATTTTGACACGTCTGCTGTAGACGATTTTCGAAAACATTGTGACAATTCTTTTCAATAGTTATACTTTATTTTCATTTATATAGAATTTGCTTACAATTTGTTTTATGTTAGTTGCAGGTTGGTTAATAAACTGAAAAAATATCTAGCAATGTATTCAAATGGCATTTGTATCAGGAGAAGTGTTAACAGATTATAAATAGATCAGCATATTATATATATATATATTCGTACACATTGTGTTTTGTCGAAAAGCTATATTCATGGACTTTGCTTGAAAATCATCTATATATAGATTAATTATGTTTTTGACAACTAAACGTTTGATCACTGATTTCTTCCTTTTCCAACAGTGTTGTCCGTTTAAGATCCATCAATATTCATTTATATACAGGACTGGCTTTAATAATCATGAGGAAAGTAGACAGGTGCTCTGTCAATTACCGTACCGATAATTCGAAATATACTATTAACTACATTCACTTCCCTTAGATTTCTTATTATGAATAATAAACATAATTGAATGCATGGTTTAATAAAAACACTGCAGTGCTGACGGCCTGGGGGCTGCTGGAAGGATGGAAGGACGCACAGGCCCTACGGCCCCCGGTTAATCCGCCACTGTATATTTCACTTGACTTATTTGGTAGGATGGGGGAGTCGGGCACATGCCCTAAGTGCCCCCGCTAAATCCGCCACTACATTTGCCACGCTTTTTCTTTGTTTACCATTAACTTTTCGACGCATTTCTTAAACTTATATTGGAGTACTCACGCCTTACGTTTTTCACTGATGTTCCAACAACATTAAAATGATATTTATGGGGGAGATCCTAACCTTTTAAATACAGTTTTGTTGAATCCATGATGAACTATTTTTGTTTGTGCAGTTTCTCATGCGTTGTTTGGTGCTAACAGCAATTGGCAGGCTGCAAACTCCGAAAATAATGGTATTTCTACTATGACCAGGAGCTAAAGCCCCAGGCCAAACATGGTAGTTTTAGAACATCCAAAATACCATTGAACCACTGTCTTTTGCATGGTCAAACGATGGATAGAACCCGGTTCTCCTGCTCTGAAGACTCTGTCGAACCTCATGCACGACATCATTTTGTTAAATTGTGTGGCATCTGCTTTGAACATGTCTAAATAGAGCATAACGACAATACGTTAATAAGAAATTTTCATAACATGTTGAAATCGTTTTGGTGAAAGGAGAAACGACCCATTTCGAGCAATTTATCTTCTCCCCACATTTGTTTTTAAAATTGACCTTAGGGTGCCATTGCGGCTGTGTAACAACTATTACCCAACAAAAGGTTAGGTCTGCCACAGCAGGGGTGTATTCAGATGTACCTACCATAGTGCTAGGTGTAAGATTGCCACAGCAAGGGTTTATTAAAGATAACCTTACACAGTGTTAGGTGTTAGTCTACCACATCAGGGGTGTATTAAAAAGTACCTAACAATGTGTTAGGTGTTAGGCTACCACATCAGGGGTGTATTGAGATTCACTTACCAGAGTGCCGAGTGTTAGATTGCCATATCAAGGGTGTATTAAAGATTACCTAACAGAGTGCTGGCTTACCACAGCCGGGTGTATTCAGACTTAGACAATAGAGTAGCTGTCAGGTTCTTGTTAGTTCTAACAGTTTTCTGAACGATCTGTTAGCATGACGCATAACTGTTAGGACCTTTCCCACATACAACAGATCAGCAGCAGACGACTTTGAAAAGATGTTGGCATAAATATTGAAAATCTTTAATGAAAGTTTAATTATTAAATTAGTTGAAAACTTTGTGTCAAATGGAGAAATTGCTCATTATGATCAATTTCTCCTTTTACCACAATGATTTCCAAAGTCGTCTGCTGCAGAGGCGTCAGATATTCTCTCTTTGTGGGAAAGGGTTAATAACCTAATGCTTACTGCGTTTGGTAAATCTAAATGCGCCTCTTCTAAACACATTATGACATGTATTTTACATTACAGAATAGCGTAAAAAGCTTCCCGGCCGCGGCCAGACGAATTCTCATTGCGACAAAGTTAAAACAGTCATTTGACGACGAGAAAACGCAACAAATCAGTTTTGTACAAGAACTTGGAGAAACCCGAAATGCATTGCGGGAGATGTACCGGAAATTGAAGAATGGAGAAGATTTTACTGAAGATAAAAATATGGATACTCAAGATTTAGATAGGACGGTAAAATCAAAAGAGACTAGTGTCAAACAACATAATGAAACTGAAAAGAAAGAACCGATTCAAGAAGAAGTACAAATAGTTAATGTTATAGAGGCTCCTGATACGGAAAATGCGACAAATCCGACTGAAGAATTTATTCAGGAACCTGAAGTTACACCCGAGGAGACTGCTAAAGAAGAAGATAAGACAGAAGCAGACATTAACGAAGCACAACCAACTGAACCTCCATTACCACACAGTGATGAGAAAATGACTCACTCGAAAACTCCTAGGGAAACAAAACGCAAACCAGTAGATGAAATGGAGTTCAATGACGATGCATCATCGAAGGCTTCTGGGAAAACTAAACAAAATCAATCTATTAAGAAAGTGGACAATGAATGGGACCCAAATCACCCGCTTTACAAACAAATAAAAACTGGATTTAAAAGTAATATCAAAATACACGACACGCGGCATGTGCACGATGCATTGAAAAGTTATCGGTCGGGCAAATTTTATATAAAGGATGTTTCCTGTGAAAGTGTTTACATTGCAGAGGCTAAGAGAATCTATCCTAAAGGATTTCCACAAACAGCAAATAAAGATACGAAACATTACAGTAAGTCTAAAAACATCTCAAAAGTGGAAAAAGACATTCCCAAACTCAGTGATCCAACTGTGAGATATAACCCGGATAAGTTAGTTCGTGAAAATTCTCTTTACAGAAAGAAAGATACGCAAAAAGGTGGTGAAGATAATAACACTGGAATTGATAATAACCCTAAAGTTACCAAACAGGTTCCAAAGACAGACAATACAAGTGTGCAAATAAAACCGGAGACCACTACACCGAGGAAGGCAGCAGCAAAACGATTTAAATTCAAGAAATTATCGAACCGTTTAGATGTAGAGGACGACAAACTGAAGAGAGACAAGGCCAGTATAGATCAGTTGAGGCAATATATGACTGACACCGCAGCTCTACCTGAAATAAAAAATAGTCGTAAAAAGAATAATTCAAAAATTACACCCATAAAACATAGTGATATAAAAAAGAGTCCGACAAAAATCCCTCAGGCCAATTTTTCATCGTACGACAATGATAAAGAAGACGAGGGGATTGAATCCCTTGATGAATACGAACCGGAACTTACGATCACCAGGGAAACCGTAAAGGACAGACTAGCAAGACAGGCCAGTGACAGATCTTTTGACAGCGACAAACGAACCGATGATGTTCCAATGAGTAAAGCCGTTGAAATTGTTCAGTCCAGACAGAAATTCTACAACAACGACGAAGGGTCTATACAGGTATGATGCTTTAACCCCATTTACAACATATCTGCAGCAGACGGATTTGAAATCATATTGCCAAAATACAGAAAATGTCTATAACTAAAGGTAGAGTCTATTGATAGAGCTGAAAATAGTGTTGCAAAAGGAAAGAATGCTCATAATGATCAAGTTATCCTTTGTCGACAATGTAACCAAAAACCGTCTGCTGTCGATGTGCCAAAAAGCGTATTTAGATGTTCACCACCATTTTCGACTTAAACAAACTGTTCTAGCAATACATTTGACGTTTCTTACTTAAATGCATGTCGTCATTTCGGAGCCGAATTACAAATCGGAAAAGGCTTGTTGAGATGTAATCATACGATATTTGCCGGTCTCATTTAGACGTCAATTAAAGTGAAAACCTTTTTTACCGGAAGGAATATCAATGGCTGCTTCAGTGTGCGAAGACATGCAGACTCTGCTAGCGAGGCTGTGCGGATGTTCAGAAAAGCTTCATCTTTCGTCTGTGCACGTTAACCCTTTCCCTCATACGACAATTCTGCAGCAGACGACTTTGAACATATTTTGCAAAAAAATAGAAAATCTCCATAATTGAATGGATAACCTATGACAAAAAGTGGAAAACATTGTGGCAAAAGGAGAAATTGCACGTTTTGTGCAATTTCTTCTTTTGTCACTATGTTTTCAAAAAGCCGTCTGCTGCAGAGGCGTCAGAAAGCGTATATATGAGGGAAATGGTTAAAATGCGTTTCTCGGGTTACATTGTTTATAATTGGATCACACGACCTCCGGGGTTTATACCTTAACCATTTCCCTCATGTAAACGATTTATAACTTATTTGAAGCTCTTACTACTTTTATTATTTATACTGGAAAGATGTCTGCTTTCAAGGAGGCTTGGAACATGCTCGATACCTTCAATGTTCAAAAGGTTCTCTCAACACTTCACATTTATCGATAGAAAGTTGGGCCTATATACTTTTCAATCTCACACTGTTCGTGTTTTATATATTCTACATGTGTTTATTTTATACATATTTGGTTGCAGTCATCGAAATCATTAGAACGACTTCGAAGTGTCCATTTCAACCATGGTAAAGAAACCAATGCACACTTCATTGTTTGTAACTGCATGCCTGTACACTGAATGCACATTTATAACTTTTACGTAAAATAGCAATACGTTAACCCTTTCCCTCATATAGACGCTTTCTGACGCCTCTGCAGCAGACAGTTTTTTGAAAACATAGTGACAAAAGAAGAAATTGCTCAAAACGAGCAATTTCTCCTTTTGCCACAATGGTTTCCACTTTTAGTCATAGGTTATCCATTCAATTAAAGAGATTTTCTATTTTTTGACAAAATATGTTCAAAGTCGTCTGCTGCAGAATTGTCGCATGTGGGAAAGGGTTAATAATAATCTTCTTCTTGTCATTCGACATCATCGACATGATTCTGACATTTGTGCAAGTCTGTATATTATTATGACGCGAACCTTTGTTTTATCAGATTAACTCTGCTTTCTAACAGTCTGCAGCAAACGACTTTTGACAACATTGTGGCAAAAGGAGAAATTGCTCATGATGCTCATGTTTTCAACTCTTATTGATGTTTAAACTCTCATTTATCGAGATTTTTCATGTTTTTGCCAATATGTTTTCAAGGTAGTGTGCTGTAGAATTGTCGTATGAGGGAAATGGTTTGACATGTGTTGATTACCAAACCATGCGCACTTTCATCAAACAAATCTAACATTTGACGAAAATACATGCGTAATAAAACAAATATAGCTGCAAAGAATCAGGTAGACACCAGCGTTAAGTACTGTGAAAATTAATCGACCGAGGTTCCTGAATACATCATTCGGTCCACTGAACTCGGTAGAAACGGTTCTCTCGTGAATTTCCGTGATTTTGAGTATATAGAGGGACTGTGTAATACGAACATTCACGAAGGTTGTCTACCAAATTTCCAAGTGCGGTGAACCGATTTATGTTTTTCAATTACGCGGATTCAGACACCTTTTGATGCATCTGTAGCAGACGGTCTGGCAAAAGAAAATTGATCTTAATGAGAAATTTCTCCTTTTGTCACAATGCTTTCAACTACATGTATACTCAATAAGTTTACTTTCCTTTATACATATTTTCTATTTTTTTGACAAGATGTTTTTTAATTCGTCTGCTTCATATTAATTGTATAATGCGGGAAAGGATTAACGTAGATGATCATAAAATATCATATGAGGATAAGGATTAATCAACGTATGCTTGTAAGAAGAGATAGAGATACAACATGTAGCCTACACATTGTTTTTAACCAAAGTGATAGAATGGACTTTTAATAATCGTTCATCACAGAACTAGCTGGTCTCATTTTCCATATTCTTGCATGGTTGCGTTCAACTAAAACACATTATATTTTAGCCATTCCATTCATGTTGTTTTAATTGTATGACTGTTCCCTGTATTCCCTGGACATAATGTACAATTTCCTCGCTTTCCACAGCGTTATCTTTTCTCTTCAAGTGTTTCATTCGTCCTGACTTTATCAATATTTTCCCATATATTTGTCAACACCTTGTAAGATTATATTAACCGATCTGTCTCATACAACATTTATCTCACACGGTTATACCACATATACGGGTGTAGTGTGACAGGGGTCTTGTGGCTTCCCCCTTTGTGTAGCATATATATACGGCAGTAGTGTAGTAGGGGTCTTGTGGCTTCCCCCTTTTTGTACCATATGTATAAGGCAGTAGTGTAGCAGGGGTCTTGTGGCTTCCCCGTTGTTGTACCATATGTATACGGCAGTAGTGTAGCAGGGGTATTGTGGCTTTCCCGTTGTTGTACCATATGTATAAGGCAGTAGTGTAGCAGGGGTCTTGTGGCTTCCCCGTTGTTGTACCATATGTATACGGCAGTAGTGTAGCAGGAGTCTTGTGGCTTCTCCATGTTTGTACCATATATATAAGGCAGTAGTGTAGCAGGGGTCTTGTGGCTTCCCCCTTGTTGTACCATATGTATAAGGCAGTAGTGTAGCAGGGGTCTTGTGGCTTCCCCGTTTTTGTACCACACATATAAGGCAGTAGTGTAGCAGGGGTATTGTGGCTTCCCCCTTTTTGTACCATATATTTAGGGTGTAGAACACGGGTTTCGTGGCTTCCCCGTGTTTGTACTACATATACGGGTGTAATATAAGAAGGATCCTGTGGCGTTCTGTATTTGTTTAATATATAGGGGTTTAACGTAAAAGGGGTATTGTGGTTCCCGGTTTTTGTACAATATATATAGTGGTGTGATATAACACGGATCTTTTAATTTTCCAATTGTGTACCACATGTACGGGTGCAGTGTTACATGGGTCTTATGGCTTCCCCGTTTTCGTACCATATACAGGGATGTAGTTTAACAAGGGTATTGTGGCTTCCCCATTTGTGTACCACATATACGGATGTAGTGTTACTGGGGTCTTGTGGCTTCCCCATTTTCGTACAATATATAGGTATCTAGTGTAACAGGGGTCTTGTGGCTTCCCCATTTTCGAACAATATATAGGGATGTAGTGTAACAAGGGTCTTGTGGATTCCCCATTTTCGT
Organism: Serripes groenlandicus; assembly: GCA_031761405.1. Classification (NCBI taxonomy): domain Eukaryota; kingdom Metazoa; phylum Mollusca; class Bivalvia; order Cardiida; family Cardiidae; genus Serripes; species Serripes groenlandicus. The sequence goes on along the minus strand of JASEVX010000003.1, from coordinate 138,457,882 downwards.
ACCATATATAGGGTTGTGATGTAACAAAGGTCTTTTAGCTTCACGAGTTCGTAACAAATATAGGGATGTAGTGTAACTGAAGTATTTTGGCTTACACATGTTCGTACCAGTGTGATTTAAAAGGGGTCTTATAGTTTCCCGATTTCATACCACATATACGGGTGCATGGCTTCCCGTTTTTACTACTACACATACGGATGTAGTCTAACTTGAGTCTAACTTGGGGATGAAACCTCTGAGGCTACAATCCTAGCGTTTGAAAGAAATTACATCTATGTCAATATTTAGTTTAGGTGGACATTCTGGTGAACCATTTGCAGGTCTATACAGAATCCATATCGGCCGGCTTGGCTCTTTCATCTGCATGGCATCAACATTTATTGCTGTGCATTGTCATCAAAAGCTTGTATTTTAGTGCATTATCATCAATCTCTTGTATTGTTGTACATTTTCATCAAACTCTTGTATTGTTGTACATTATCATCAAATACTTGTATAGTTGTACATTATCATCTAACACATGTATTGATGTACATTATCATCCAAAGCTCGTATTGCTGTACATTGGCATCAAACGCTTGTATTTGTGTGTATTATCATCAAACTATTATATAGTTGTGCATTATCATCACACACTTGTATTGTTGTACATTGTCATCACACACTTGTATTGTTGTACATTATCATCAAATACTTGATCTACGTAAATAAAAATAGGTTTATACACTTGACCTTTGTGAATTTTTCATATTAATAATAACGTACATGAATTGTCGTCAATTTGTATTTCCATAGAATTAAGCACAATCTCGATGATATTCATATAAACGGGGATTTCGTGATGACTCGACGTATATTACTTCGAGTTATCGACGTGTTCGAGTGAACGTTGCATTTATATATTAAATTCAATTATGCATTATAAGCTTCGTAAATCGTACGTACGTGTTTATTAGGAGAAAAAAGCCAGTCATAAAATAATATTAAGAACACAGACCCGTTCCAGGAACTCCGGGAGTTATAGAACGGTATATTCGAGTTATCACATGTTTGAGTTAACGGGTGTCCGTTGTACTTGATAATAAACTATGCGTTTTTACAAAGGCCAGGGTTCAGGTGAACATCATCAAGTTATAGATATATATTTTATTTATTGACATAAGCTAATACAGCTTCTAGTCATATTACAAATTTAACAATAATTTACATGACATGTCACCTTTCAAATAAACAATAAGCAAAGTGTTTATGGAAGAAAGATTGATAATATATAAACAATAAATTATATAAATACTGGTAAGGTTATACTAATAATTTTTTCGAATTGTTAATGTAATTATTTCTTGTTTCTAAAGCGTATTTAATATATTTGGCCAAATCAAACACAATTTTAGGACTTTTCCTTTGAAACAGTAAAACCATTTTGTGCATAGATGTGTTATATATGAGAAAATGTCAGACTCAATGTTCCTTATTTTAGATGGACACACCATAGTCTATAGAGATCTTAGTGAAATCCTGATGAAGGATCTAATTTATATAGTTAGTGTTTGTATTGTTTACTATATAAGAACAGAGATTGTGATTCTTTAATATCACGGGTTTCTTCTTTACAGACGTTCAGGACTGGTCAAACAGTTCGTGTTATGTGTAAGTTGATAATCATCGGGTGGTACCCATCTATTCTCTTGTAATGAAATATTTCCTCTTACTCACTATCTGATACAGACGTTTTTTGACCTCCGCGAACAGTGTGATTTCTGTACAAACAACTACAGGGAAAAGGAGCAATAGCTCGATATGAGCGATTCCATTTATTTCCCACAATGTTTACAAGTACAAGTATGTACACGTGTTCAGATAATCATCCTTCAGCTCATACAACTGGGGCATGATGGATCATCAATTTATTGATTCATTTAACATTTAAAGGACTGAATTAGTAAAATGATTACGATAATTAAACCTTTTCCCATATAAAGACACTTTCTGACGTCTCTGCAGCAGACAATTTTATGAAAACATTCTGACAAAAGAAGACATTGCTTAAAACGAGCAATGTCTCCTTTTGCCACAATGTTTTCAACACTATTCAATAAGCAAAGTGTCATTTATAGAGATTTTCCACAATTTGCCTATATGATTTCAAAGTCGTCTTCTTCCAATGTGTTGTATGTAGGAAAGAATTAAATGCTTTGTAATACGTAAGTTTTTGGAAGAGTCTCAAACTATTATATCAGATGGTAAGTTACATGGTGAATGGTCACTTGTAGATTATTAGGAAATATATATAATGAATGAGCCGGTGCATGGGAAAAGGTACAAGTTGGCATTTCTTAACAGTGTAGGTTCAGATCATCTTGTCCACATGCTTTGTCTTATCAGAATCTACATTTTGACAAAATCTAAGAAACTTGTGTAAATGATATGTGAATAGTGTATATATTGATCAGACTGTGCGGATGCATAGGATGATCTGGATCAGTACTGTTTATAAATCCCATATCGAATCATTTCCTTAGCACGGGCTCTAATGGTGAATAGTCACTACTTTAGATTATAAGGACTATATCTTTCTCTAACAGTGGGTAAATGGTTTTGCACTATTATTAACATACACATGTAGATAGGTATATACACAGCTCTATTAGTGGGGATGTACTAATGTTTATTTATTTATTTTAATTGTATTGGGTGTTTATGCCCTTTTCAACATTAATTCAGTTTTATCACGACGACAGTTCACTTATGCATGGTCCGTGTGTAAACAAACCAGTACTTGGTACGGAAATGTGCCTTGCGCAAGGACGACGCGCAAGAGGATGTTCTGAACTATTCTAAATCTATAACTAACTTTATACTACTAAGTTCAGCTTCGGAGAATTATTTCGAAGTAAATTCAGCTTCGTCAAGCAAATGGAAAATAATGTATTTCTGGACTTTAAACCTTTCCCTCATACGACAATTCTGCAGCAGACGACTTTGAACGTATTTTGTAAAAACCAAAGAAAATCTCCATAATTGAATGGATAACCTATGACAAAAAGTGGAAAACATTGTGGCAAAAGGAGAAATTGCACTTTTTGTGCAATTTCTTCTTTTGTCACTATGTTTTCAAAAAGCCGTCTGCTGCAGAGGCGTCAGAAAGCGTCTATATGAGGGAAAGGGTAAGACCGATGACAATAAAAGCATGATCCGTCTGCAATGACACGCCGTCTGATCTGAATCGCTGCTTTCTTTCTCATCCAGTGTCCAGACAAGAAGACATTCCTACTTCAAGTATGTTATCCGAATTTTAATCGTCTGCACTTCTATCCTTTTCCCACCCGCAGATGTATCTTGACACATCTACATCAGACGACTTTTAAAATATTGCCAAAAACAAATAGTTGCATTTAGTTAACCCTTTCCCTCATACGACAATTCTGCAGCAGACGACTTTGAACATATTTTCTCAAAACATAGAAAATCTCTATAATTGAATGGATAACCTACGACTAAAAGTGGAAAACATTGTGTCAAAAGGAGAAATTGCTCGTTTTGAGCAATTTCTTCTTTTGTCACGTTGTTGTCAAAAATCCGTCTGCTGCAAAGGCGTCAGAAAGCGTCTATATGAGGGGGAAAGGGTTTAGTTTGATACTAGTTGATAGTCCTTTAATATTTAATAACTACATGTAGTAAATTATCTGCAGAAATGAGTGAGAACTTGCAAGAGTCTTAGACAGGTAAGGTAGATCATGTAACACTTAACACACTGAGTATATTTAATATAATAATGATATCACATGTTCTAACACTACATATAATAGATATCTCATTCTGCAATATAAGATACAACATGCATATGATGCAAATCACATACTGTTGCACGGTATATATATAGTATCATATACTTTAACACTGTGTATGTTTGATATCCCATACTGTAACACCACATATATTAGATATTACATATTGTATCACTTAATGTTTTTGAAATTGTCTAATGTATCACTTTATGTCTTATATATTGCACATTCTCACACTGCATACTGTTGGATATTACATTTTGTAACACTCTCATACGTTGGATATTACATTTTGTAACATTCGCATACGTTGGATATTACATTTTGTAACATTCGCATACGTTGGATATTACATTTTGTAACATTCGCATACGTTGGATATTACATTTTGTAACATTCGCATACGTTGGATATTACATTTTGTAACATTCGCATACGTTGGATATTACATTTTGTAACACTCTCATACGTTGGATATTACATTTTGTAACATTCGCATACGTTGGATATTACATTTTGTAACATTCGCATACGTTGGATATTACATTTTGTAACATTCGCATACGTTGGATATTACATTTTGTAACATTCGCATACGTTGGATATTACATTTTGTAACATTCGCATACGTTGGATATTACATTTTGTATCATTCGCATACGTTGGATATTACATTTTGTAACATTCGCATACGTTGGATATTACATTTTGTATCATTCGCATACGTTGGATATTACATTTTGTAACATTCGCATACGTTGGATATTACATTTTGTATCATTCGCATACGTTGGATATTACATTTTGTAACATTCGCATACGTTGGATATTACATTTTGTATCATTCGCATACGTTGGATATTACATTTTGTAACACTCGCATACGTTGGATATTACATTTTGTAACATTCGCATACGTTGGATATTACATTTTGTAACATTCGCATACGTTGGATATTACATTTTGTAACACTCGCATACGTTGGATATTACATTTTGTAACATTCGCATACGTTGGATATTACATTTTGTAACATTCGCATACGTTGGATATTAAATTCGCATACGTTGGATATTACATTTTGTAACATTCGCATACGTTGGATATTACATTTTGTAACATTCGCATACGTTGGATATTACATTTTGTAACACTCTCATACGTTGGATATTACATTTTGTAACATTCGCATACGTTGGATATTACATTTTGTAACATTCGCATACGTTGGATATTACATTTTGTAACATTCGCATACGTTGGATATTACATTTTGTAACATTCGCATACGTTGGATATTACATTTTGTAACATTCGCATACGTTGGATATTACATTTTGTAACATTCGCATACGTTGGATATTACATTTTGTAACATTCGCATACGTTGGATATTACATTTTGTAACATTCGCACACGTTGGATATTACATTCGCATACGTTGGATATTACATTTTGTAACACTCTCATACGTTGGATATTACATTTTGTAACATTCGCATACGTTGGATATTATATTTTGTAACATTCGCATACGTTGGATATTACATTTTGTAACACTCGCATACGTTGGATATTACATTTTGTAACATTCGCATACGTTGGATATTACATTTTGTAACATTCGCATACGTTGGATATTACATTTTGTAACATTCGCATACGTTGGATATTACATTTTGTAACATTCGCATACGTTGGATATTACATTTTGTAACATTCGCATACGTTGGATATTACATTTTGTAACACTCGCATACGTTGGATATTACATTTTGTAACATTCGCATACGTTGGATATTACATTTTGTAACACTCGCATACGTTGGATATTACATTTTGTAACACTCGCATACGTTGGATATTACATTTTGTAACATTCGCATACGTTGGATATTACATTTTGTAACATTCGCATACGTTGGATATTACATTTTGTAACATTCGCATACGTTGGATATTACATTTTGTAACATTCGCATACGTTGGATATTACATTTTGTAACATTCGCATACGTTGGATATTACATTTTGTAACATTCGCATACGTTGGATATTACATTTTGTAACACTCGCATACGTTGGATATTACATTTTGTAACATTCGCATACGTTGGATATTACATTTTGTAACACTCGCATACGTTGGATATTACATTTTGTAACACTCGCATACGTTGGATATTACATTTTGTAACACTCGCATACGTTGGATATTACATTTTGTAACATTCGCATACGTTGGATATTACATTTTGTAACATTCGCATACGTTGGATATTACATTTTGTAACATTCGCATACGTTGGATATTACATTTTGTAACATTCGCATACGTTGGATATTACATTTTGTAACATTCGCATACGTTGGATATTACATTTTGTAACATTCGCATACGTTGGATATTACATTTTGTAACACTCGCATATGTTGGATATAACGTATGAGCCGTTCCACGAGAAAACCAACATTGTGGTCTCTGCGTAAAGTATCGATCCGGATCAGCCTAATCAAGCCGTGCAGGCTAACAAACACTTCGCGCTTCATGTGGATTTTCTGTTTCAAGAATCATTTCTCTATACCTCTATCCCCCTGGGACGGAATATGGCTGATCTGGGTCGATATATTACTCAGAGTCCAAACTGTTGATTTCTCGTGGAACGACTCATAGTGTAATAAAAATGCCATCAAACAGAGACATGGTATCTATCACCGAGTGATAGCACTCATTTCTTCATTACTTTACAACACACATAGCGGCGTTCTTTCAACCATAGGACAGCACTATGCATAATGAGCCTTGTGGTATGTATCTTACCGTATTCATTAGTTCAGCAGTCTGTTCAAAATTGATTGATTGATTTAGGTTAAACGCTCTTCTCAACAAATGTTTCAGTCGTATCACGGCGTCCATGTCACCTACTCATGCGTATCCTGACTTTATCACGCCATTACTCCACACAACATAATTTCCAAGCAAAGTTAAATGTGTTAAAACATTTATTCTTAAAAGTTATGTTTTACAACAGATTGACTGACAAGTGCTCAGCGATATTTTTGTCATGATGTTCAGAGCAACACCAGATGGTGTTGAACGCTGTCATAATGATACTAATAATGATGGTCAACCCGTTTGATCTTGCGTTTCGTCGGTATCTCGCAATCCCCACTGTGCACAACCATGGCACCTTAGTCGTGGGGAAAGTAGCCAGTAGCAAGGAAGGAAAGCTGGATGGCGAATGGTTTATAGACAGCCATGAGTCACAGTGGTATGTGAACTGGCGACCATAATAACTACGGATATTCGGTTGAACGCCGCCAGTTTCACTAACAGGATTAACACGTTTGTGGCTTAGGTTAACACTGAGAATTACTCAGATCGATAGTAATGACGTGGATGATTTGATTTGTTTTCAGGCATGATTCGTTGAATAATTCCATAATTGATAAGGTTTTAGTGTTGTCTTTGAATATATCGATCATCTTTACTCCCAGAATGTATGATATATCACATTAAATATCTTAAGATAATGCAATAATCAAGTTATACAATAAAACATTCTGATTTCAATTCTTATTGTTTCCAGGGTAGAATATACGGTTAATGTTACTACCGCATTTACTTATGAAATGATTTCCAATGGTTAATAAAAATAGTGTAGTGCTTTTCTTTTCATCATTATTATAACTGTTTCAAACTGTCCAACAGATAAATTCATGAAACAAGTAGACTTGTTAGTTTAGAATAAGGACTTGTCTTCCCCTTAGCGAACCCCTTTCACACGTAGTCAACAAAGCACGTTCTTGTAGAAAAAACAAACAAACAATTCTCTAAAGCTAGGTCACAAGGCCATTTTGAAAGGAAATCTTATTTACACTCTAGTATAAGTTTACCTGACCGCAAAAATGAGTTGACTATGAAATTGCTCTACCCCAGGTGAGTGATCGAGAGCAAGTATGACCCTCGTGTTTAAAGGTGATGAACTCCAGTTTATAGATAGTACAGTCAACGTTTTAAAACTGTTTAGAGTAACACTTTCCAGTACAATAAACATTTAAATATTGAGCGTTGATGCTTCATTTATACTGGGTGGACATACCCAATTAGCCAAATTTTGTATTTTTTCATGACTTTCAATTGACTGTTTTTCAACATTTACTGCCAAAATAGTTTTGAACTATTTATTACTTTCTTTGTTGTCACTATTAGCAATATTTGCAGAAGTTTCAACATTTAAGATTTTGATCTCCATCTGGAGTTGAGCACCTTTAATAAAAGTTATGGGATGCATCATGGGATATTTGTGTAGTTGTTCTGAGTTTATCGAAGAAGACTAACACTCCTTCGATATGCATGAAACTAAAAGCCATGTTTATTTAAGTGAATGATAAAAGTCCGCTCCACCCAGTTAGGCTAGCTTTATCTTTATCACAAGTGCATCTATTGAAATTCATGTGTCTGTCACGGAAACACACTTAACAAGTTTATTTTTTATTAATTTCGAGATTTTATCAGTTGCAAGTTCACTTTAATAACTTTTTGTTTTTAAAGACATGACTAATGGCGATTAAGTTACTGAATTTCTTTATTTTAACTCTTTCAGCGCCAAAGGCAATATTAAGGTTTTTGCAAACAATACTGATTCAGGTGAGTCAGCTCGTAATGAGCTGTCCACCTGAAATCAGCATTGTTTGCCTTTTAGTTATAAAACTAGTCCAAACTTTTATTACATGAGCAATGAAGACGCCCGATTTTGAACATGGAAGAGTCTACTTTAAACAATTCGGCGCTGAAAGAGTTAATAACTACTTTCTCTATTTCCTACAGTACAACGTATGTTTTACTCCTTCAATATTGTACTTCTCTAATTGTATCCAGGAAAGATGACCAGTAACATATTGTATAGGTCTTTAATATAATTCCGTTTCTAGAATGGTGACGACATTTTTATTGTATAACACAACGGTAAAAGTGGTAAGCATCGAGACTGAACCTGCATATAATACCCGTGAAGCTCGAAATCGAATTATTCCACTATGCAATCAAAATTAGACGAAAACCGGTGATATTAGCGGTTATTACGACCAACTTTTGCATACGACCGGTGCTCTGAGAAAACAAGATGTATCGTAATTACTACACGACTATGTAAAGATATACCAGTGCATCAAAACAACTTGATCCAAATAGTCAATATGTGTAAGAAGTTTCTTAAAACCTTCTCACTGATAATTGGCGACACGTGCAGAGACTGCGCGGCCACCCACTTAGTGTCAACCGTTACCCGGGTGATTCTAGAATGCATAAACGACTATATGGCGAACATGTGATCTTCTAATAAGACTTCGAATAGGCGCATGCTCATCTTAATCTTTGCTGGTCGCGAAGGCCTGAATGTCGGTTTTATTATCACGTGCCCATATTTGCCTTTACTAATATCGCAAATATTGTATCTTTCAGACAAGTCAAAGAGAGCATAGAGTCTTCAAACTATTCCGAGAGTTCCAAATGCTACGCCAAGGTCAAGGTGAATCGTTCGACACATCAAACATCGCTGATTATCATGACAACCAGGATTCGTCCCGATTTTTGGCGATGGATTACGATTATTCACGATCAACCATCACTTCTCATAGAACTGATTCAGCCTTACGTAAATTCCTATATGGTTCCCTTAACTACGAAATGTCAGTGAAGTCAAGGTCATTGCACTCGTTTCCAAGGAGACGAGATAGAGCTCTCAATGAACTAAAACAGAAATTAGACCACCGTCCGTTATATTCCAGTAACCTATATCCTTAATCCGCCCCCTACGGTGGCACAGACGTAACATGTGTATGTTTTTATTTATCTCGTGCGCACGACATACTAAGTCGTGCGCACGAGATAATTCGATGAGCAAAGAGTGTATAAAGTAGAAGTTTGACCGATATGAGCAACGTCTCCTTTTTTCTACAATAGTGTTTTTCAGCACCGAATATCCCAATTCGTGATCATCCCGAGTCCATAGTATCATTATTTTAACAAACTATATTTTTGCATGACTTTGTATATCAACTGTTAAAGCTGCTGAACGGCAGATTAAAGACAATATTGTCAACGTTTTAAAAGTTGTCTTGAAATATTAGAATCATAATTATGGGATAGAATTAGAGTAATAATCTCACTTTCCAGTACAATAAACATCTAAATATTGATCGTTTATGATTCATTTTTACTAGGTAGACATACCGAGTCAGCCAACTTTTGTATATTTCCAAGACAATACTTTTTGAACTATTGATTACTTTCTATTTTGTCACTATTAGCAATATTTGCAGAAGTTTCGACATTTCAAAATGTTTATCTCCATCTGCAGTTCAGCACCTTTAAGGTGTTATAATAACCTTTTACTCAACATACGACTATAGCCTAATAATTCATTTTGGAGAAATTATATACAAACGTAATGACGTCAGGACTGTGTCAACTAGATCTCGGGTAACCCTACCACAGTCACGTGACAAAGATACAGACATAAATCCAGACATTTTAGTCTGCTTTCCAAAAAAGATGTAACATCCGAGCAATCGACCATAAAGTTTAGATTAAGGGTTGAAAACACCTTTTTTCTTTTCCCGAGTCGTCTGCTGCAGAGACGTAAGAAGTTCGAGGCTTAATGCTACATTTCTTTAGAACTAGCGTGGAGAAACTAGCCCGTAAAATGACATTTATATCAACTAGGGACCAACCGGATTAGATCTTTGAAACGTTTAACCCTTTCCCTCATATAGACACTTTCTGACTTGTCTGCAGCAGACGGCTTTTTGAAAACATGGCGACAAAAGAAAAAAAACGTGCAATTTCTCCTTTTGTCACCACGTTTTCAACTCAAATCAATTATTATACTTTCATTCAAAGGGAGCTTCCATTTTCGGGTATGTTTTCAAAGTCGTCTGCTGCAGATTTATTGGTAGTCGGAAAGGGTTGAATACGGATTACTGCATTATTTATGTACATGGGTATTGATTCCAAGCATGAAGTTGTTAGTCCGCTGTAGAAATAACGAAATAAATCGAGGGCTTGGTGTGAAACGGTTGTATCTAAAATTGGTATTTTTTTACCAAGGTTAATCACCTCGCCATAAAGTCTTTATAAGCGTTAAATCACTTTTCTTGGTAAACAATGTAAATTTAGGTGCCATTGCTCGTTCTGAGCAATGGCACCTAAATTTGCATTGTTTACAAAAGGGTCAAAATTGCCCCTAAACCAGGGTTTTCAAAATAGGTTTTAAGTTACAACCGTTTCACGCCAAGCCCTCGAAATTGTTGACCAATTTATTCGCCATTGTACTAATTTTCTAGTACATTGGGTACCAGACTTTACTAGAACGTGCATTCAGTTTCTTTGACATTATTCACCAAGCGGTTTGGTCGAGTATACATACGAAACCCGACATTCGGATGTTATTTAATTGAGTAACCCCCTTTTCCCACATGCAGCAGACGACTTCTAAAACAGTCAGTAAGTGGAAAATATTAAATGAAAACAAAAAGTATAATCAGTTTTTGGATCATAGCCGTTCACATAGGCTTTAATGATATTTGCATTACTGCATGGTCAACAGGGAGAATCCTGATCAGCTTGCATTTACATTTGACCATTTTATCAGAAAGTGTGAACAAATGTTATCAATAAGGCAAGAGTCAGATGTTGCATAAGATGAAATGGGTCAACTCAAGTATCGTTTTTGACCCGTTTACTGCGTTTATACAACGCACAACAAGTTGTAAATACATACGATATTTTAATTAATGGCCTGTATTCACATTGATCTGGTTACAATAAATACACACTCATATTTCACGAATTATTAAGAGACCACATTGAGCCGAGTCTGCCGTTTATGGGTCTTATTGACATTCCGGTTTAACATAATTTTATGTTACTTTGACCGTCTCAGTGGTGTAGTGGTAGAGCGTCCGATCCGGATGCGGGTGGCAGCGGGTTCGATCCCCAGCCGGGTCAGACCAAAGAATTTGAAAAACGACAGTAATGAATTTTTTCTCCTTGGCGCTCAGGAGTATAGGGGTAGGTTTTACGACTTACTCGCTGGTGTCAGGATAAATGGACAAGAAGTACGTGCACAGAAACATGATATAACTGAAACAATATTGAAAGCGGAGTAAAACACCATACACCCACAACAAAACAAAGTGTATGTTACTTTGGTTGATTTATCGATGAGGGTTAAACGCCATGTTCAACAATTGTTCAGTCATATCACGGCGGACGGTTCACCTACTCATTTTGAAAACATAGTGACAAAAGAAGAAATTGCACAAAACGTGCAATTTCTCCTTTTGACACAATGTTTTCCAAATGTGTTTCCTGTCTTTCTCAAGCCAGTCTTCCACACAACATACATTCCCCCAAGCAACTGGCTGCTTCTCCACATATACTAAGAGCCCATTGGTGAAAGACGAATAACGCATGTCACAGTGACTTTTATCAAACGTCGGAAAGAGTTTGGCCAATTTTGGATTCGAACACACAACCCCTGGATTGACAGCCCGCGTCGCTACCGACTGAGCTGTCGGGGCTTGTATGTTACTTTGGCGTCTTGCTAGTGGAGCTACACTTATAGTTTTGTGAAGATATATGCATTTAGGTATATATAACATATGAGCGGACTATGAGGGCTCATGGAAATCTTCATTGTTAGAAAGTGAAATAAGATTAATTGATTGTTTGGTGTTTAACGCCACTTTCAACAATGTTCAGCTATATTACGGCGTTTTCTGGGTAAGTTACCAGTACTACTGGTCCATTTATTCTGACACCAGCCATGTAATGCTAACACGGCAACCCCGAGCCCCAAGGAGGGCAGCCATTACCACCATGTTCAAAGTCTTTGGTATGACCCGTCCGAGGATGTGAAATAAGAACTGAATTAATCGGCCCTGGTTCAGATACATCAATATCTCAGCCATTTCATCTGAAAATCGGTACTCAGGACCTTCTGAATTCCGTTGCAGAGGGTTGAGCGTCTGTTTTGTTTGTTTGGAGTTTAACGCCGCTTTCAACAGCTTTGGTCATATCACGGCGGTCAGTGCACCTACCCATGTTTTCCTGGCTTTCCCACACCAGTACTTACACAACATTCTTTCGAAGCCACTGACTACTTTCTCACATAGATCAGAGGTGAGAGGCAATGGAAAACATCGCCCGAAAGAATGTCGCCGCAACCGGGTATCGAACCCGTGACCTCCAGATCACGAGTCAGATACGCTACCAATTGAGCTACCCGGCCGGGCTTGAGCGTCTGTAATCAGGGTGTCCCGGGTTGATCCACAGTCGCGTCTCTGCGATCATTGGGGGAGTACTCTTGGGCAAGGCACAATTCCTAGCCTAATAAGGGTTTGTTTACCCAGGGATCATGAATAAATGAACGCTGTGATATAACTGAAATAAGGTTGAAAGTGGCGTTAAAAGCCGAATAAAAAAATGATCTGATTAGGATAATCTCAGTTAACCAACTAGTTGTCCAAGCACCATGTAGGTCTAGGTAAAGCTCCGACTTAACAAGTATGACATGAGATGGGGATTATCATTAGTTGCATAACCTTTAAAGGTCGTCTTTCCATTGGCTTGACGCATACCAGTCGTGCTACAGGAAAATCAGCCATGTTGTATTTGTGACATATTGATCTACCTGATAATCCATGTTGTTTCATCAATGCATTGCACACTATTTGTAAGAACAGCCTTTGTGATGAATTAACGAACATCATAGGATCAGATCAGACCACACCGATGCTCTATGCCTGGCTTTGTTGTCATCCCCCGATGGGCAGTGAGTTCAGTTAAATTATTCGTTTTTTTCTAACAGTTGTAAGTCTACCAATCAAGATGCAGCAACTAAACGTCTACACTTTGATTGGTAGAATCGTTTCCATAAACTAAGGTAACATTTAGCTGAAAACACTGTCGATCATGGTAAGCACTGTCTTCTTGACCATGAGAACACATTGAAGTAACCTCAAGGTATTGCTTGTAAAACCTGCTTAATACCGGAAAGTGAAAATGGATTGGTGCAAACAATGCGCGTCGTTAGCAATAGTGCCTGCATGTTCTCGTAATTTAAATCCTTTCTCACATACGATCAATCTGCTGCAGACGACTTTAAATACACGCTTCTCAATAAATGAAAGCATAGTTATAAAATTAAGTTGACAAACCTTGTGGCAAAAGCAGAAATAAACAATTTCTCCGTGTGCAATAGTGTTTTCGAAAATCGTCTAGTGAAAATGCGTCAAAATATTCGTCGACTGCTTAAAAATCGTCTACATCAGAAGAAAGGGTTTAGTAAAGAACCATGTTAATAGATACAGTTTTCGATGACTTTGTTAGATTAAATGTAAATAAACTGAATTGGAGTATCAGTATTGACATTTATAACTGAATAGATAAGTGCTCTCAATGCTCAAAACAGAAGAAGAAAATTAATATTTCTTTATTGAAATTTCAAAACTGTAACGTCATCCTCAATTTCTGTTATATTTTGTGACCGAGCGGTTACTAAATAAATAAATGAGAAGTAGATATCTGTGTGTGTACAAGGTGATACCGACTTGCTTATGAACTAGCTTTTGTAGTGAGTAGTTGGTATATCTAAATATATGTACAAAAGAGTTACATGCATTTTCAACACATTTCAGTCATATTACGGGTGCTCAAACTACCTACACACGTGTTTCCGGGATACAGTGTAGTTGTACTCCACTTCGTGTTCCTTAGGAGTAACTGACTGCTTTCCCATGTAGACAATTGGTGAAACTGATCTAGATAATACTTTATTCATACACTAGGGTCATACTTGCACTCAGGGTTTGCGGGGATAGCCCAGTACAACCGGCTGCACTCTTTGGCACTCAGGGTAGTGTGGTTATTATTACGACTGACTGGCTGGTGTCAGGATAACTGAACCAGTAGTACTGGTAACCTACACAGGAAACGCCGTGATATAATTGAACAATTGTTGACAGCGGCGTTAAACACCAAACAATCAACAACCGATACATTCGTGTCAGCAGAGTACAGGTAAATAACCAAGGAAACGCTGTGAAATTACTGAAATAATGTTGAAATACCACACAAAATCCCCAAAATGTATACATTCAGTGTATAAAGGTATAAACATAACGTGATAAATTACATTTTTATCAAAAGATAACCCAAACTACATGGCTTTAACTAACACGTCAACACCGACTCACACTTTCACGCTGTCTGAACATGTTACGTATATATATATATATATATATATATATATAGTACCCATGTACTTATATAACATGGGTCACTTCACACGCAAATCAACCTTTGAAATGGAACGATCAGAGAAAAATCCCAATCAGCAAGCGCTTCGGTGCAATCTGATCATTTATTGATTAATTGTTTGGTATTTTATATCGCTTTCAAGAAAGTTTCAACACCTTTTTAGTTACATATCACTGCATTTCATGGGTAAGATACCAGTACTGCTGGTCCGTTTATCCTGACACCTTCCAGTCACTCGTAATGCTAACAAAGAAACCCTCAGCGCCAAGGAGGATAGCCAAATTACTACCATTTTTAAAAGTCTTTGGTATGACCCGGCCGGGGATCGAACCCACGACATCTCGCACCCGAGGAGGACGCTCTACCACTACACCATCTGTCGCAGTCTGATAAGCTGTATAGGATACACCCCCTGTTCACCATAGAACGCATGAGAAATAGCTTCAATCATACACGTACGGTATTTAATCGTGATTACCATACACTTCAAAATCTCCCACGGCTGGCTCGCATATTTCGTGGCTCAAATTATAAGCAATGATACAGGTTTAACCCAGCAAATCTGTAGCATACGAAATAAAAAACATTTTGGCAAAATTATGGAAAGTTTATATAAATGGAGATGGGAATAAACTAATTCAAATGAGGTTGAAAATATTGTTGCAAAATGAGAATTTTTTCATTACTATAATTTGTTGTCACAATGGTTACAGACGTCGTCTTCTATAAATACTGTAACATGCGTCTGCATGTGTGAAAGGTTTAACACCACAGATATAAATGAAGGGTTGAAGATGTGACCTTACAGATACCGTGGAGTGGCTACGCTGACAATAACTAAAGGGAGACTACAGACGGTATATAAAATAAGTCTGGTGGCATTTATGATCAAGGACATAGTAGACAGGTTGGAACGGAGAAGGAAACCAAACAAAAAATTAACAATTCACCTTATTCCCCAATTATATCTAGGATTAAATTGTTACACAAATTGAGGACTTTTAACCCGTTTTCAGCCCATCACATCCGAATGCTTTCGACACTGACTCTCGGTTCTTACTCGTCTGTTTCCGGAAATGGTGACAATTTCAATCAACTTGCCTCTATTTGTAGTCGTCTTTTTCTTATGACCCTACTCTATAGCTTTTCATGGAAGGTGGGCTATCAAATAGACAACACGGAAGATCACGACCAGCTTTTGCGGAGGTGTAGACTGATCTGTATCTTCCCTGAACGTGTTGAGGTTCAAATTGAACTTGAATAGTGTTGACGACACGTCCAATTACTCCCGAAAGGTTCATACTTTAACCGTCTTAAGAAACAAAATCAAAACATTATGGGTAAATGCAGAACTTGAACAATGACACATATTCCCATACTATTTTCATTACTGTTTCATAATCAATTTCTATTTGTCAAGAAAATAACAGTTTTCCACGGGATTTTCCAAATAAGATTTCATTAAAATATCACTGTCTTTCGATAAAAATAAGTTTATTGTACTATTACACCGCTGTATTTAATATATAACAATAACTGAGTCAATAACTCTGTCGATAACGAACATGGCTATCAATCTATCTTAGAGTCGTGGTTTCGAATTCAGATTCGGCCATTCATTCCGATAATTCGAAGATAATTGTGACGAACGTCTTTCTTCTTACTACATGTTATTGCTTGTGCAGTCTCACCGAAGACGTCACTGTCCGGCTATATTTCAAACTGTCTTGACCTAAAACTAGAAGAAAAATCCACAATATTTTCAGAAGTTGTCTGCAGATACCTCAAAATGAGTCTTTATGTGAGAAAAGTTCATCACACAGATCTGAATAAAAGGTTGAAGAATCTGTTGAGTGGCTGCGTTGACAAGTACCAAAGGGAGACTACTGACGGTTTGATAACTAATTAAGGCATAAATGAAAACTTAAAATCAAAATGGGAACAATACACAACATTTAGCAATGATGGCACGTGCTTTCATTTACCACATTCGTTAATTGAAGTTTGGTTTTAATTGTCATATAAATCGATGGTGGCATTAACGAAGACCAATGACGCCTGGTCAAACATCGGATAGAATGTTGGCTGAGACGGTGTTCCACTTGACAACCACTGGATTGACACCCCGCGTTACTACCGACTGAGCTACCGCAAGAATTACACTAAATTCATATGCGCATTTTCAGCTTTGTAAATCATTTGAGCAGCAAACTACGAGAACCAACCGTAATGCATTTACAACCAGTGTAGATCCGCGCTGTCTGATCTAGCTCTGTACTGTCCGGTAATTAATCAAAGAAGCTTTCAAGTAATACAATATTCATTTGCATCCTTATAGGTATGCGATCGCAGGTCTTTTTCAAAACATGTAATACTAACGTAAATGTTGGATTACCCGGAGCACCTCCCAATCATACCACACACTACCTGATTAAACTACTACAAATAGTCTTTATATGGTCCATATGCTATAGAAATAACGACCGTAATGTTATAGTATGAGAAAACTCGGTGAAACCCAAACAAGAACGTGTTACTATAGATATACTCCCTATTATTAGTCGCCGGGCAGAAGCCCGCGACTTCTATTTTTAATAGCTTTTCGGAAATCACATGGGAGGGCGGCTTATTATTAGAAAGAAACAAATCTAGATGATTTGAACATATTACAATTGTGGTTGTTTACGAACACTAATAAATGACACATCTAAAATGAAATAAATATTCCGATTTTTTAATGTTTGCATTTTTTTTTATTTCACTCGCATTTAAGTTTTTTGTCTTATTTACGAAGACAAAAGTGGTCCCTTCAAGACGTGAACCAACACCCCCTAATGCAGACTCTTATGTGTCATCATTGAGGTCAATTTCGAATTCTCCTTTTAATAGCAATTTTAACTTACTAAATGTTGTTTTCATGTTCAAAGAGATGTCTTGATTTGTGTAGAATTCATTTAATAATGTTAATCCATGAATATCTAAAGTAGGAACTGTTTCTAAGCTAAATATAGACCCTATTCTGTTGTGTAGGTTCGTGACCTTTAACATCGATTTTCGCGCATGCGCATTTCGATATGAAAAAGCGAGTGATATTATTTTATTTTAGACAAGTACAAGACGAATGTTTGACGCAAAGCGTCAAAGAGAAGCCGCAATATTTCGTTGTACATGTAGAAATAAGAAAAAAAGAACATTTTTAAATCCACAAACAATAGAACAATTTAAACTGTAGACGGTAATGCTGATATATTTCTCCTTTTGAAGACTTTTGTTTTCTTCAAATTACCTCCCTTTAAAGCAATACCAGGATATTTACCTTGTGATTCGAATAAGATTGACAAACATTGAAATTATATGAATGAATACTATTATTTAAATAAGTAACAACAGCAAAATTAAATTTAAGCCAAGATAAATGTGTACACATTTCGTTAATTTTTTATAGATACCCTAATGTATAGGTGAATATAAAATTTATAAGTAAATGTTTTCATTTCAACGTTCCTGTAATTTATGAATTTTGCTCCCTTTTCGCCAATGTTATTTGTTTTGGGGTGCCTATGATCGCATCCTTAAATATTTAATCATTGCTTAATTAATTAACGACTGGGACTTTCGACCGGGACCACGCTGAGATTATCTTTTACAGTTTTAAGCATTCTACAAGTCAAATAAATCAAATATAGGCGGAAAGCAAATATATCTCAATCAATAGGGGATACCCTATAATCACCCCTACAGTTCTAAAAACAACAGAAATTTAGACTAAATAAATACACTTCCTTATTCAAAGGGGACCTTTAAATCATTACAGGAAGTGCTAAAACATAGATTCCCTTGTAACTACGTAGAAATGTGTAATGTTTTATTCTTAGGTTGCGCTGTCTTCTTCCCTGGCCGATGTACAAGAGGGGGAAATGGGAAAAAGGGCTCCCAATTCGCCCGTCCGCGACTTGTAGCAAATACACCCTTTTGGCTTTTGCTTTTCCAGTTTTCAAAAGAGGAAACGACTGGCTGGACTGACTAAAGCGGCCGGCCTGTTGTCTCCATTCTTACATTTTTTATTAGACACAGGGAGGTCTAAACAACGCAAGCTCAATTCAAAGAACTGACACGCATTTTCCCGTCTTCTAGAGAGACGAAGCATCAAGCTGGACTAGCTAAAGCGGCTGGCTTGAGCGGCTGGCTTGATTGACTTCAATCTTATAAGGATTACGTTGGTGTGTGGGCGGGTTTTATGTTGATTCATTTTCAACGAGGTTGTTTGTTGGGGGGTGTCTGCTATCGCGTCCGCGCCCTTAAAAATATTAAAAATAAATAAACGCAAGCTCAATTCTATGGACTGACACACATTCTCCCGTCTTCTAGAGAGAAGAGGCGTCAAGCTGGACTGTTTTAGGCGGCTGGCTTGATTGACTTCAATCTTATAGGGAGTACGTTAGCGTGTGGGCGGTTTTTATGTTGCTTCATTCTTCATCGGTGTTTTTAACAATAAAATAACGGGATAACTAGAAGTGGAGCTCTGTGTAGGGTCTTTCACGGCCCGTGACCTAGTCGGGCGCACAGACTCTATTTTCGGTAATCGGAAATGAAATACATTTTAACAACAATATAATAATGATTTCAAGGAAATTAGTTAACATCTTTAGACAAATAAACAATAGATATGTGCATGCTGTATTATAGATTAAAACATAGTTTTATAAACAATAGAAATGTGCATAATGTACTATATATTAAACAATAGATATATAAACGATAGGTATGTGCATGATGTATGATATAGTAAACAATAGTTATAACACTAATCCCCTCAACCCCCTTAACCCGTAGAAGAAGAAAAAAAAAAAAAAAAAAAAAAAAAAAACCAAAAAAATACAACAACAACTTATATATATATAGGTATATACATATATGTGTATATATCTATATATATACTAGATAGTCTGCAAACCACTAGTCCGAAAACAATAATAGTAGTCATAACGATAGCTGCTCGCCAAATGGCATTAATGCCGAGCGCGAGGGTAAACAACGCCAAACAACAACAACAACAACGTTCCTAATGTTTGAATAGACTAAGGAAAGTCAAGAATACATAAATAAATCAATGCAGTCTTTTCCGGCGACATTGATGCCTTGCATCAACTTTCTCTTGTATATATATATAAATCATTATTATTATACTTTATGGGCCGTATAAAGGGGCTATTTATAGTAACACGGGAGGGATTCCCCAACTTATCATTACGATCATTTTTATCATAGCGTAAGGACAATCTAGATAGTAATTTTTGAGTATTTTAACGAGGTAATGTGTGTTTAAAAATGTTCTCTATTTTCTTCTGTATTGGAAATTCGAACGCCTGTAATTATACGTATAGTTGTGTTAATTGTGAAAAGGTATGAGGAATCATAAATGTTTCTACACTGTTTTTACATGAAATGGTCTGAGTTCATGCATGCATGCTCTACTTATCGCGATACAGTGTATATGTGGGTGTTGCAGCATAACAACATAACTGAGTTATCTCTGAAAGCGGCGTAAAACACTATACAAACAAACACAATAGTAATGCTTCAACGTTTAGTAATCCAGTCATACATGTTCTACTTATCGCGACGCAACTCCTGTACAGTGTATCAGTGGGTGTTGCCCCATATTAACATAATTGAACAAGTGTTGAAAGGGGCGTAAAACACCATAACACAAACACAAGAGTAATGCCTGATTAGTGCTTCAACATCTTAAAGTTTTTCACTTTCTCAGTATGCAGTATGCAGTATGCCTATAACTGACTTATTAAACACTAAGTTATCTAGATAGAAAATTAGGTTCACGCAGTACAAGAGCGGAAATACACTCTTAAAAGAGAGACGCGGGAATATTGAATACCTCATTAAAATGGTAGGTTTATACTCTCAGACTTATATAGCTGACATTGCAACTATCTTTCTTTTTTATTAGTTAAACCTTTTTCCAAAATACAGACGCTTTATGAAGCTTCGTCAGCAGACGAAATTGTTACAAAGTGTTCAACTCTTTTCAAAGATTTTATTTTCAAATATACATATTTGTAACATTTTAATCGAAATTTTATCAAAGCCGTGTGCTGCACATTTGTTGAATTTGTGAAGCGTTAAAGGTATATTTCAGTCATGTACATGTATTAGTAGAGACCAAATAAGTCGAAACGTATAAGCATTTTCCTTTTAACAGGTGCATTAAGTGTTGTTTTCCCTCTGTGTGTATACGTCTCGATACCTGTACATACTGTGTTGACCTATGGTTAATCGTTAGTATCACGTACATCCATCTGCTGATTTACAATCTTATCTTATTTTAATGTTGCGAATAACAATCTGAAATTGCGTAAAAAAAATCAAGGGATAACCAATTATAGTTAAGTGCGTTTAAGAATGCTTTTAATTTGCTACAAATTAAACCCTTTACCAAAACAGCAAATATACAGCAGACGACTTTGAAAGAAATCATGCAAAAACATGGAAAAGCTCTATAAATAAATTACAAGATAAAGTTGATACAGCTGATATTGGCTTCCTCTCCAGCATTCTTCTTTTGAAGACATATTGCGCAGGGATATGATAAACTTATCACAAAAAGCAACAAGAGAAAGTTGAAGCAACGGAAATCCATACTGCAGTTATGCATAACACTTACATTATAGTAGTTGAAAAAAAAAAAACAGTTAGCAACTGAGGAGCATTTTGGGACATCAAGGGTGGGGTCAAGTGAAAATGTATCATAAATTGCATTTTTTTGTTAACGAAGTAAATGTCCTTCATTGAAATATAATTGAAGGCTTTCATTGTTTATGATCAATCTCCATTCTAAAGTAGGTTGACCATATACACAGCCAACTAATTATTGATCATGAACAGTAATGAAAATGAGTAATCTTGCCAAACATTAGTCTTAGTATGTATACAGTGCTTTCATTAAGGAATAATTATTAAGATTTGTGAATTCCACATACACTTTTAAGATGTTTGTCAGAATATTTGAATTTTATTATTTATCAATAAAACCACAAAACAGACAATTTAGGATTTGCATGCAGTAGCACGTCATTTTACATTTCCCCTATTAAAGTCAACATTGGACATATTTGCAGCAATCTACTTTTAAAACAATGAGAAAAGGGTTAAATCGCTGAAGACATGAGTTTTCTCCTTTTCTCAAAATGATATTAGCTTGGCATCCTAATTATATCACACTTTGACAAATGTTAAAATGTACTCCAATATTTATAAATTAGACCACCCTCGGAATATAATATCATCTAAACAGTTTAATTTAATTGAAATTGTTGTATAATTTCAAACTTAATTTCGAACATAAACTGAACCCTACAACATGTTAATTTATTGTAATTCTTTCCTTCCTTTTTTATAATGAAAATAACAAACTACTCATGTTTTAAAATTATATTATGATGAGCGCCCTTGTGTCAATGATGCATAACACTATGCAGATCGAAAGCAAAATGCCTGTAGGGAATCTAATGACACTTTTGAAATTGTCAAGGACGGACTAATTTTGTACGAAAAACCCGATTCGTAAACCATTCTTCTTCACAGAGTTGTCGTTCTTTATACCTTCTTTACAGGCAGAGAGTGTTCATTCGAAGTCATTTTTCAATTTAAACCAGTTTTATCTCAGTTTGTTCTTTTCTTTATTTTTTTCGAACCAAATAAACATTTTAAATCACCTATATTTAACTATATGTAAGTGAGTGTAAATAACGGCTCTCTGCAAAGGAGATTGATCTACTCGGTCGCTATTCGCTAGTCACGTAATCAACAGTTTTAGCTTAGAAACAGTTCATATTTTAGATAAACATGGATAAACATTATTAAATGCATTCTTCACAAATCAACACATCTCTTTGAAAATGAAAATAACATTCAGTAAGTTAAAATTGAAAGGGAGAATTAGACGTGATTTTTATCTCGATATTGACACATAACAGTCTGCTTCAAGTCTAATAGGGACTGTTTTGTATTCGTAAATAAAACCAAAAAATATAAATGCGAGTCTAAATAAAGAAACTGCAAATACTTAAAACATCAAAATATTTATTCTATAACTCAACTAATTATATATCTGCACATTTTCTGAAGCAAATGCATGCAGATGGTCATGCATATTTCAAACACGACGGCTTAAAATGTAAGTCATGCAGACGACATTAGAGGTATGTGACGCAAACGACATTAGAGGTATGTAATGCAGATAACATTAGAGGTATGTGGTGCAAACGACATTAGAGGTATGTGTTGCAGACGACATAAGAGGTATGTGATGCAGATAACATTATAGGTATGTGGTGCAAACGACATTAGAGGTATGTGATGCAGATAAAATTAGAGATATATGATGCAGATACCATTAGAGGTATGTGGTGCAAACGACATTAGAAGTATGTGATGCATACGACATTAGAGGTATGTGATGCAGACGACATTAGAGGTATGTGATGCAGATAACAGTATAGGTATGTGATGCAGACGACATAAGAGGTATGCGATGCAGACAACATAAGAGGTATGCGACATAACAGGTGTGTGATGCAGATGACACGACAGGTGTGTGATGCAGACGACATTAGAGGTATGTTAATCGGACGACATTAGAGATATGTGATGCAAACGACATACGCGGTATGTGATGCATACGACATTAGAAGTAAGTGATGCATACAGCATTAGAGGTAAGTGATGCATACACCATTATAGGTATGTGATGCAGACGACATTAGAGGTATGTAATGCAGACTACATTAGAGGTATGTGATTCAGACTACATTAGAGGTGGGTGATGCAGACGACATTATAGGACTGTGATGCAGACGATATACGCGGAATGTTATATATACTACATTAGGGGTATGTAATTCAGACGACATTAAAGGTTTGTGATGTGAACGACATTAGAGGTTTGTGATGCAGACGACATTAGAGGACTGTGATGCAGACGATATACGCATAATGTTATACAGACTACATTAGGGTATGTTATACAGACTACATTAGAGGTATGTTATACAGACTACATTAGAGATTTGTGATGCAGACGACGACATTAGAGGTTTGTGATGCAGACGACATTAGAGGAATGTGATGCAGACGATATACGCGGAATGTTATACAGACTACATTAGGGGTATATGATGCAGACAACATTAGAGGTTTGTGATGCTGACGACACTAGAGGTATGCGATGCAGACGACATTAGAGGCATGCGATGCAAACGACATACGAGGTTTCTTGGCAGAAAACATAAGGGGATGGTTATGCATACGTCATTACATGCATTTGCTACAGATGTCATAAGACGTACATGTATACGATGCAAAAGACATTTGAGGTATATGATGCAGACGACGTACGAAGCCATTAAAGGTATGTGATTTCATTTAATGTATGTCGTGCAGACGTCATTAAGGGAATGTGATACAGACGTCATAAGAGGTCGGTGACAGATAAAAAAGTCAATAGATGCATGTGATGCAGACATCATTAAAAGTATGTGATGCAGATGTCATTTTACGAATGTGATCATAATGATCAATTTCTCCTTTTGCCAGAATGTGTTTAATTATGTTTAATAATATAACTCTTATAAATGTTTTTTCTGGTTTTTGCCAATATGATTTCAAATTGTGTAGTATGTGAGAAAAGGTAAATAAAGTGGTAGGTAATTGCTTTCCGATGATTTTTATTCATTTGTGTTACTGTTAAAAGATCATAGGCATTGCTCTATTGAACAAATAGTTAACTTTTAATGTTAACCCTTTCCCACATGTAGACGAATTGAGACGTCTCTGCAGCAGATAACTTTTGAAAAAACAATTAAATATTTTGGCCAGGGAGAAATTGATCATAATGAGCAAACTATCCGTTTGACACAATGTATTCAACTGTGTTCAATGATTACACTTGACCTTATAGAGATTTTCCGTAATTTAACCTAGATGTTTTCAAAACCGTCTGCTGTTGATGTGTGGAAAAGGGTTAACTCTTTCAGCGCAAAAAGGCACTATTGAGCTTTTTGCAAACAATACTGATTCAGGTGAGTCAGCTCGTAACGAGCTGTCTCACCTAAAATCAGCATTGTTTGCCTTATGGTTATCCAAATATTCCAAAACTATTAAAGCATATAAAATAAAGTCGCCCGACTTTGAATATAGAATAGTCTACTTTAAACAATTCGGCGCTGAAAGGGTTAAGATGATATTTCGACTGTTAATGTGAACTATGTGTAGTTTACACACTTAACATGTCAACCAACTTCATCGACTGTATGTACTTTAATAAGATTCATTTGAAATAGTCAAGTTAACCCCTTACACGGTGAAACAGATGTATCGAAGCCCGTGCCATCCGTATAGAGACAGATAAACTGGCGCATCCACGCCGTCTGGTCAGGCCATACAATGTTGGGTGCTCAACTCAACGTGTGTTATCTTGAATTCCGAAAATGGCTATGAACTCTTACAAAATACAGAGTTGGACACATCCAATTTAAAAATTCAGCTTCAAACGCGTTAAGTCGCACATAACGAGATATTATATATTGTGAAAACATCGGATAGACTAGTGTTGTTTTATAATTGTTACATTTTATATGAGGATATATTTGAGTAAAACATAGTGTGCAAACTGCTACATAGACTTTTCGGGATTCACGATTATTTCAATATGAGCAATTTCTCCATTTTCCACAATGTTTTTGAAAGTCGAAAGCTGCAGAGGCGTAAACAATTCGTCTGACCTAATCCTTATTCGTCTATAAGAAGTCCAATTACCATAACATGTATGACTTTTTTTTTCAAAACAATAAACTTTATGTAAAAGTCAATAACATTCTTTAAGTTATAAAATAATGAAACAGTACATATTAGCCAAATTAGAATATATTCAATTATCAAAACTGTAACATATGGGCCTCTTTATATCATAATATTATATAGGGCACGAAACCTTATCAGCTAACCGAAGATAACTCTAACATTTGGGACAGAATCGCTGAAATACAATTTCAGCAGTTTTTAAACGCAATTGGAAGCAAGATCCAGTTTACTTATTTCAAATATGTTTATATCCCCGTATTCCTGGTTTGTTCCACTTTCATGATAAAACAAAGATAAGTTTTTTGTTTTAAACAGGAAACGGTATAACATGTGCGCCGAGGTCAGCGAAAAACACGACATTGCAGTACATGTATATTAGGAACTTCAAACAAAATTGGAAGCAAGAAGAACGAGAAATAGAAAATAAAGTGTATCGGAGGAACAGGGAGGAATTTGAATATCAAACGTGGAATGAACAGAGATAATTAAAAAAAATGGATCCTTCTATAATTCAATATGAATCACAAGTCGCTCTGATATCGACAAGTTACGGCGGTAGCTGATTTCTCACCGCGCTGCAGAGGGCATGAAAAGACGTCTATGAAGAAAATAGTTTGGTATGCATAATTACACATACGATATTTGAAAATAAGCTTATAAATACTTGAAATGGATAGGGTAACATATGTTTCGTTAACCCTTTCCTTAAAATATGCAGCAGACGACTTTGAAAATAAACGGGCACAAATATGGCAGATATCTACAACTGATTATGGAATACAGATGAAAATGTTGTGGCATATTATAATTGCTGATTATGAGAACTTTCTCATTTTGTCACAATGTTTTCAAAAGTCGTCCGCTGCAAATGCTTCCAAATGCACCTGAATGCGAGAAGTGTTAAATACACGATATATACAACAGCAGACGACTCTACAGCTGTCGATTTATAATAAGGACATTGTGAAAATTGGAAAAGTTGCTCAACTCTATTTCACAAATATGTTTTCAATATTAAAGTATTGCGTTAAAGCAGACGTACCAGGATAAGACCCTTCTAAATGGAAGATTTCCTCGCGATGCTTAAAGAACACATGGAGCATATCGAGATGTTAGGAAAGGAGCTCGTGTCACGGAAACTATAAGATACGTTTGTTTTATTGGGGTTTTACGCCGCTTTCCACATTATTTCAGTTATATCACGGCGACAGTTCACTTATTCATGATCCTTGGGTAAACAAACCAGTGCTAGGCTACACAATGTGCCTTGCCCAAGGGCACTCCACCATGACCGCCGTTCCGCGAGTGGGGATCGAACCCAGGACACCCGGTTTCAAATCCCCGGCGCTAACAAGTGAGCCGTCACACGAGATAACCAACATTATGGCCTCTGCGTAATGTATCGAGTCAGATCAGCCTGCGCAGTCCGCGCAGGCTAATCCGGGCCGACACAATCCGTCTCAGGGGCATAGATGCATAGAGTAATGATTACTGAATCAGAAAATACACAGGAGGCGAAAAGTGTCTGTCCGGGGTTAGACTGCGCGGCATGCTTATACTGATCCCGGTCGATAGTTAACAAGGTTGGTTTTCTCGCGGGACACGGCTCAAGTGTAGATAATGCAGCTGCGACGATAGACATCTGCGTAATGTATCGACCAGATCAGCCTGCGCTGTCCGCGCAGACTGATCCGGCCGACACATTCCGTCTTAGGGGGATAGATGTATAGAGTAGCTATTCCTGAAACAGAAAATCCACTGGAGGCGAAAATTGTCTGTCCTGGTTAGCCTGCACGGCATGCTTAGGCTGATCTGGATCGATACATTACGCACAGGCCATAGTGTTGGTTTCCTCGCGGGACGGTTCAAGTGTAGATGAAGATCTATATATGCACCAATGATATCTGATAAAAATGTTCAATGTCAGCTAGACTTTTCCCGAATCCCTCTACAGCTACTGATACACAGTGCTGATCCAGATTAACCTGTGCTGATAGTACGATTTCGTAGATCACGACCGGACGCTTTCTGAACCCTCAGCAGCAGACAACTTATGAAAATATTGTGACGAGCACACTCCTTTTCTCATAATGTTTTCAACTTTGTCAGTAATAATACCTTCGTTTCTATATATTTGCAATGTTTTCCATGTTTTTTACTGAATGTTTTCAGAGTCGTCTTCTGTAGCAAAGCGTAAAGAGTCAACTAATTAGTTTGTCCCTTCGAAAATACATTTGGGTATTATAATATATATAGTGCATGACATTCGATGTGTAGAAGAGTGTATAGACAGTATTAGTTTATTATTCA
>JASEVX010000003.1:138388953-138429379 GCA_031761405.1 Serripes groenlandicus | reverse complement strand
GAGAGAGAGAGAGAGACATAGAGAGAGAGAGAGAGACAGAGACAGAGAGACAGAGAGACAGAGAGAGAGAGACAGAGAGACAGAGAAGAGACAGAGACAGAGACAGAGACAGAGACAGAGACAGAGACAGAGACAGAGAGATATAGAGCGAGAGACAGAGAGAGATAGAGAGAGACATAGAGAGACAGACAGACAGACGCACGAGTTACTAAGTCGTGCGCACGATTATACTATGTCGTGCGCACGAAGGTACTAAGTCGTGCGCACGAGGTACTAAGTCGTGCGCACGAGGTACTAAGTCGTGCGCACGAGATAATTAAGTCATGTGCACGAGATACTATGTCGTGCGCACGAGTTACTAAGTCGTTGCGAACGACATAATTAGCCAATCAGAATACACTTTACATACATGAATTTAGTTTGAAAATGGCTGATAGTAGAAACGATTTTTATTCTATTATACTTTTAATGCAGGGTTAACGTATGAAGAAATTCGATTTCGTTTAGGCGATCTGATTGGCTTATTATGTCGTGAGCACGACTTAATTATCTCGTGCGCACGACATAGTATCTCGTGTGCACAACTTAGTAACTCGTGCGCACGACATAGTATCTCGTGCGCACGACATAGTTTCTCGTGCGCAAGACATAGTAACTCGTGCGCACGACATATTATCTCGTACGCACGACTTAGTATCTCGTGCGCACGACTTAGTAACTCGTGTGCATGACTTAATTATCTCGTGCGCACGACATAGTATCTCGTGCGCACGACTTAGTATGTCGTGCGCACGAGATAAATAAAAACATACACATGTCATTTCTTTGCCACCGTAGATAACCACCAAGGTGTAGTGATATGTTACATGTTAGACATTGTTCTACATCACTCAGGTCAAACTCACGTTTATTTATCGTTGGGGTACCAAAATGTTGTTTCTTGTTAGTTTTTTAATTTCATAATCAATATTGAATATTTGTTAGCCTATAAATCCTTGACATATCAATTAGTTTAATTGATACTTATAATTTTGTTATTTCGATATGAATAACTGCAATATGTACTACCTCGATGAATTATTTTTATTTTTTTCCAAGAAATCATCGGTTCTATAATCGTACAGGACACATACTTGGGCACAATTAGAATTAAAAAGAGCTTGGAAAAGGCCAGAACCACGTGGGTTTATTAAAACGAAATTAATCAAAAAGGAGTCAACAAAAAACACATAATACAATAAAAAAAAAAGCTAATTTATTGTAGAAAAATTTATATAAGTTTTAATGCATATGTCTATTACTGTTTCGTAGAACAGCCACATATCCACATATTTTGGTAAGATTCATGAACTACAATTATACTAAAGTTGTCCTCGATTAGTATATCTAACGTAAATTCTGTCTTTTGAAATGCTGAACAAACGTTGAGTTTTGAATATATGAAGGAAGGGAATTCCTAACTGATGAACCAGAAAATATAAATGTATTTCGATATATTTCCAAGTTAGGTTTTCAGTGGTGTATACAGCTGGAATATACTTGATGAACGTAAGAGATTTTGCATGAATATCAGACGTAAAAGTAAATGATGTCCTTAATAGGTAACCAGGGGCATTTATTCATTGTATTGCAACATTGACAATTTCGTTCATGGAAAGATGCTTTCGATCTCGAGTATCTACTTGTAGCATCTCGAAAAATATTTCGCGTCATATTAACTCGACAATTTACATTTAAAATATACAAACTGTTGTATTAACCAAGTCAAATTTCTTTAGAATATATCATATATTAACAGTGTTGAAAGCAAAGCGTGCTTTCTCCCTCAAAATAAATTGTAAAGATGGCGATAGAAGTACCCGTATGACGTACGAAGATCTGATTGGCTAATCTTGAACATGTTATGTAAATCCTGATATAAATAGTTTTAAGTTTATTTTGCGGTATCAAGGTACTTAGAGTAGTACCCTGAACCATGCATAAAATATTTTTATGTTTTAACATAAAACGTCATTTATGCCTCGTCCAGGGAAGATGGGTTCGGAGGTAGCGCAATTAAGTATTCGGCCCGAAGGCAGTTGGACTTGTATGTCATGAATAAAACACATAAGACAGAGGTTGACTGATAATGGGCATTTATTTAATGCCATAAAAATCTTAAACGTGGTTACCGAAATAACCAAACGTATTACAGAAATAACCAAATGAAGTATGCATGTCTTATACATGACATATCTGGGCGACATAACCGCCACAAGCGAAGCGCCGCCCAGAGACCACTGCCTTAGGAGATGGAATATAAAGTGAAACAGTAGTTAGACTGTACAGAAATTGTATCTTAAGGATTTAACGCGGTATCTGTTACATGAGTAAAAGACGTGAATTTAAGATGATGATTTATATTTACAAAGCAACCCTGAACATAAAGAAATATGAGTATTCTTAAGTGAAATTTCTGTATGGTAGGAATCTGCCTAACACAGTATTCGAACCATATAACAGATAAAGGAAATAAAATTCACACAGTATGTGTTACATAGGTAAAAGCCGTAACTTATAAATGATCAGTTATATGTACGAAACCACATTGAACATAAATAAACATGAGTATTTCTAAGTGAAATTTCCGTATAGGAGGAATCTGCCTAACACAGTATTCAAACCATATAACAGATAAAGGAAATAAGTTTCAAGCATTATGTGTTACATAGGAAAAAGCCGTAACTTATAAATGATCAGTTATATGTACGAAACCACATTGAACCTAAATAAACATGAGTATTTCTAAGTGAAATTTCCGTATAGTAGGAATCTGCCTAACACAGTATTCAAACCATTCAACAGAAAAAGGAAATCATGTAATTGTAAAGGAACTCAGCCGGTCTATGAATTTAGGCGAGACACGCTGAACTGAGGGATAGTCCCCTGGACGAAGTCTTGCTGCCTAACACAGTCAAAAATTCGGCCGGGCGACATTGTTACAAAAGGTGAAATAGCCCTCTCATTACAAGACCCTAGATGAGAACTGTTTAAAGATATAATGCATGAGAAACTATCACAAAGACCTGCCAGGGGTATTAAATTTATAATGAGTAACAATTAAGTGGTGGAAACCAGTTAGCAGTTTCTAATATCTTTAGAACCAGCAAGCTCCCCGCCGCCTAACACGTTCGAGGAACTTGCTCTATAAAGGAGGCAAAGCGGATGGGCGGATGTATTTTAAATAAGCGGAAGATTTCCACCGTCCTATCTGTTTAATGTGTTCAGCGGGTATTCCCATGGAATGAGCATAAGTAGCGCCTCCAATGCGAAAGGAATGGCCAGTAAACAAGTTGGGGTCTAGATGACAGGCCGTAACGCATGTTCGTAGGACAGATCGGAAGTGTGACGCTGTAATACCATGACCTTGAGCGTCATGGAATAAAGGACCCGATACGTGTCGAGTCAGTTTGAGATATTGTAACATATTGCGAACTGGACATAGTAACTTGCAGGATTGGCGTTGAATAGGGACTTGAACCCGTCGGCCTTGCGAGTGTTTGTAATGGTCCAATGTTATGAGGATTTCTTGAACCCTGCCATAAGCCCGTATAATTGAAAGTGACTGGTAGGGAATTACATTTTGTGGAGCTTTTGACGTAAGTGCCAGTTCTCCTACCCTAAACAAGCCAAAAAAGGCAGTCAGGAACATGGTTTTATATAAAACCAACATGTATTGGTCGTTGGTGATTGATTGAAGCATCCTCATGAGTTGACGAATGTGATCAATAGAAAAAGGGTGACGTTTATCCAGAGTACGAAAACGTCTTATGCTGTGTAATAGTTTATGGATAACAAAGTCACTAGTTGGGTTACGGAGCCCCTGGATTTTGTGAACGTAGGCTAATGCTGACAGATAGGATGAAATGGTTGATGATTTAAGACCTCTATGGTGGCACACCGTTATGAATTGGGCGACCTGTTTGGTGGAGGCAGGTAGGAATGGGTAAGAAGGGTAATGTACTAGGAGGAAATCGCAGAAATGCTTTAATGCGTTCCGGTAACTGGCCGCAGTAGATGGTGCAAGAGATGAGTTAAGAAGGTCAAGTACGGCTGAATTTAGTGGAGTGTAAGTAGGTGTTCCGAGACGGGGGTTGGTTCTCTGTCCATGTGTGGAGCCAGGGATCGAAAGCGGTCTATCTGTGAACGAGAAAGTAGGTCAGGTAAGATATTATGTTTGCCTGGGATATGTTCAGCTGATACCAGCATGTTAAATGTCATGCATGCGAGAACCAAACGACGAACTAAGATCATGATGGTTGGTACTTTGCAAGTTTGTTTATTGATGATATGAACTACTGCTGCGTTGTCTGTGTGCAGGAGAATGCATCGGTTTTGCAGATTCGGGCCCCAAATTTCGAGGGACAATACAATTGGCAAAAGCTCTTTAAAGGTAATATCATGTAGAGCCATGTGTGAAGGCCATAAGCCTTTGAACCAGTGTGAACCAAAAACAGCTCCGTAGCCAATGGCTCCGGAGGCGTCGGTATGAAGGTGCAATGTGTCGGTATTCACCCATCGTTTGGATAACAAGAGGTTTTTTCCATTGAAGTTATCGACAAATATGAGCCATGCTTGAATGTCTCTTCGACTTTCCTTGTTGAGAGTAATGTGGTGATGCTGGTTTGTTACTCTCTTGGTAAGGTCGGTAATGCGACGAAGGAAACACCGGCCGGGGACTACCACCTGACAGCAAAAATTGAGGAGGCCGAGAACAGATTGCAATTGCTTAAGAGTACATTTGCGTTTGCGAGTAAATGTCTTAAGCAATTCTCTCAATTTAGTTAGTTTATCGGTTGGGAGCCGAGCCTCCATTTTGGTGGAATCTAGTTCGAGACCCATAAACGTGATGATGGTTGTCGCGTTTTCGGTTTTTTCGTGCTTAATGGGTACTCCGATGAGTTGACAAAATGAAAGAAATTTATCGAGGTATTGTTGGCAAAGGTCCGATTGAGGGGGACCTAGAAAGAGGAAATCGTCGAGGATGTGGACCATGTTGGGAATATGCAAACGGGTGATTGCAATATGTTGTAACGCTGAACTGAATTGTTCGAATATAGCACAGGCAGAAGAGATGCCCATTGGTAAGCAGCGGTCATAAAAGTACTGCCCTTTAAATTTAAAACCTAATAAGCAATGGTCCGCGGGGTGTATGGGTATCAGACGGAAGGCCGATTCAATATCCGTCTTGCAAAACAGGGTTTTTGGACCCAGCTGTATCAGAAGTGATACTGCATCATCAAAGGTTTCGTAATGAACTCTCGATAAAGCGGGATCTATGAAATCATTGACTGAAATGCCCCTCGGGTAACTAAGATGGTGGATAAGTCTAAATTGGCCAGGGGACTTTTTAGGCACTAAACCGATAGGGCTTATCTTCAGATTAGGAAATGGGGGGTTCTGAAAGGGCCCGGCTATACGCCCTGCGCGAAGTTCCGCATGGAGCTTTTCTTGTACTAAACAAGGGTTTTCATCGCAAGATTTAAGATTCGGGGATGAGGAGGCTATCCGTTGACCTGTAAAGCCGACTCGGAAGCCATTGCGAAAACCCGCTACCAAGTAAGTGGCAAGAGAGTAGTTGTGAAGAAATGGGATAAGAAGGTCGATGTTAATGGGCGTGGTGACAGGAATATCATTTAGATGGTTTTTGAAAGGTTGGCTTATTTCCCTTGGGAGCTTGTTCCCGGGATGTGTAGGAACAGCTGAATGCTGCGTGGGGGCCTTTGCAGAAGCCACAGACATGCGGGAGAGAGCATTTGGTAAAAGTGCATTGTCTGCTGTTGAAACGCCAGCATGTGTTGTCAAGAAACCGACGGGGTTTGGCCGTGTTCTGACGGAAGGACTGTGGAGCAGAGCGAGAGGAGGACTGTTGGGGAGCACGAAAGGGCTGTTGTTGAAAGGAAGTGACTGCCATGAGCCAGAATTCTGTGTGAACTCTGTCCCAAGGAAGGGGGGCAGAACAACGTAGCATCCTGAACTGAGTGTCATAGAACAAGAAGCCAAGGCCGGGTTTCCTATTTGCTATATCCCGAATAATTTCTATATATTTCATTAATTGGGGAGTTTCGAGGGGATATTTCATTGCATATATTGCTGTGAAACGGACAAAGGCTGCGGTCCATGACTCAATGTTTTGTATTTTCTTTGTGTGTGTTGTTGGTGCAATACTGATCTGGGAATTATGATCCATTTGTAGGGTAAAACGTTGAGTGTCAGACACAAATGTAGATGGGAGAAGGGAAGCCATGTCTATGTACTCATTTTTCCATATTGCTTTTTGCGTACTCTTTTTAATCTGAAAGGCAATGGGCGAGCTAATGGGCTCTGCAAATTGCATTGCGTTACCTGGCAATATGTTTGCACAATGGTCTTGGAGCGTATTGTTAAACGAGTCTGGGTGGGAGAATTCCACTGAGTCATCTGACTCGTCACTGCTGTAGTCTATTGTTTGTATGTTATTCACATCGGGCATCCGTACCCTTTCACGTTGGCTTGTAGAGAATCTACTATTGTTTGTTTGAACATGATTCCGTGATTTCGGCTGAAATGTTTTAAGAGTGGATCTATTTGAAAGTATAGGTATTCTTGATACAGGAGTGTTCGTTTGAAGAGGTACTGTTAACGGCCTTGTTCGAACTGGGATTCTGGATAGATGTGGCGTCCCATGGGTCGGATGTGCCGTTGCAGTAGCTTTGGGTCTGGGTGTCTCTGATGGAGAACCTCTCTGACGCTTGGAATGACTGCGTTCCAGCTGAGGACAGCAGGGACAGGAAGACACGGTTTGTTGTCTTTTTTGTCTCTTCATCTGGAGTGAAAGAGGTAAACATTCTTGTAGCAACAATGTATGGATTGTATGAGAAAAGCTTACCTGGCTCACCCAAAATATAATATGTGGCAGCTAATTGTCAGCTGTGTTATATGAGGGTAGCCGACTAGCATTCCGAAGAATTTTGTGAAAACATTATGTTCGTAGCAAATCATTGCACTTTGAGAAATTTCGATCTGAATTGGTAAACAACCAGGGTGAGCTGGGAAAAGTGAAGTTAACTGGCCAACAATATAACTTTATTTGTAGCAAAAGCCAGCTATACAGCGTAACTGCTGTATTGAAAAACACAGGGCGCTGTGTCAGCTGCAGAAATAATTGAATTCATCAAAACCTGGCTATGATGTGTGAGGGGCTGCAGAATGTCTTGAATTACTAAGATACAGGGCGCTGTGTCGTGATTCGAGATCTATAAAATTTATATGAACACAGGGCGCTGTGTCATATAGGATAAACAGGGCGCTGTACGTCAAAATGGACCATCTATATGCAAATAAGCCTGATGACAGGGGGCGCCCTGTCGGCAGGACATACTGAGCCAAAATTAATAATACACAGGGCGCTGTGCTAATGAAAGTGTGACTAAATGACCACAATTATATATATGCAAATAAGCCTGAAGACAGGGGGCGCCCTGTCGGCAGGACATACGGAGCCAAAATAATAATACACAGGGCGCTGTGAGCCAAAATAATAATACACAGGGCGCTGTGCTAATAAAAACATGAAACAGTGACAGTACTGTAATAGCAAAAGTTTATAGATCACAAAAATACGTAGCTTTTAGTGTTAGAACTGGGCCTCAGATGGACTGTCTCAGGACGGCGACTGCTGCGGCTCGTAAATTGAACAAAAGTTTGGATTGGCCCGTCGGTGATAGGTGGCAGCCGTCAGGAGCAAAGACTTTCTTTTTCGCTTGCTCTGACCAAAAGCCTTTAAGTTTCCAGAAGTATGTTTTGGAAGGGTACTGGAGGTGTAGAAGATCAGAGAGGAAGCCGTTTGTCTCATCAACCCTGTTGTTAAACCAACTGATGTCCACTGGAAATCTCGTCTTGGTGCTGGGTTCGCAGCGGTGTGTAATTGAGACCACGATCACCTTGTTAATTCCTAGCTCGAGAAGCTTTCCAACCAAGTTTATTATGTCCTGAGCCACGCTCGACGGAGAAGAGGATGTACGATATATGTCGTTCGTACCGATGAACAGAAAAACAATGTCTGGTTCGAAGTCCTCAACGTAGTCTAATTTGGAGCGAAGCCTGTCGACGTTTGCTCCTGGAAAGCCAGAGTATTGTATAAGGGGTGGTCCATGTAAATCCCATGTAAACGAAGCTGTGTCGTTGTCGGAAATAAAGTCTCGAAGTCTGCGAACGAAGGAATGTCCAAACAATTGAATTTTTTTCGTGGGCGCTGCCATCTTGGAATGACGTCACAGTGACACAATAACACGCGCCAATTTCGTGGAAAAAAGACAAAGGAAAAAACGAATATCACCAAAATACGATTTATGCCGGGTCGCCGTCCTAAAACGATTAGTCCAATAGATAGCTTAGATTAATTAGAAGCTAAATGTTATAAAATTAACCTTTAATCCGTAGTTAAAACACGGTAAATCTTGAGAGTTTTATTCTTGAAAGCAAAGCGTGCTTTCTCCCTCAAAATAAATTGTAAAGATGGCGATAGAAGTACCCGTATGACGTACGAAGATCTGATTGGCTAATCTTGAACATGTTATGTAAATCCTGATATAAATAGTTTTAAGTTTATTTTGCGGTATCAAGGTACTTAGAGTAGTACCCTGAACCATGCATAAAATATTTTTATGTTTTAACATAAAACGTCATAAATCATTTCCCAACAAAATATCTCCGCCTCATGATGTACCCATGTATAGAGAACAATTATGTCGCTTTCAATGAAATATTTCCAAAACTATTTAGGTTTGCATATGCTTACATTTTCTTGTAACTTATTGTCAACCATGCTTTACAAGTCAAGAACGTTACTAGCATAAGGAGATCTTGGCACGAGTCACAATTAAGCCACAACTTCACCGAATCGCGAGGACGTCACTAGACAAGTGAGGCTCAACCTTTTGTCGCACACAGACGCACACAGACGCATCTGTTGCAGACGGCTTTTAAAACCAATTGTGCTATTGTGACAAATGGAGAAATTGCTCAAAATTACCGTATATTATAGTATATATATGCTTTATATTATATTCAATAATTATTCTATCAATCATGGGAACCTTCCTTAATATGAGCCGTCTCGCGTGAAAACCAACATTATGACCTCGGCGTAATGTATCGACCCAGATCAGCCTGCGCAGTACGCACAGACTGATCCGAGCCGATACATTCCGTATCAGGGGGATAGAGGTAAAGAGTAATGATTTCTGAAACAGAAAATCCACAGGAGGCGAAAAGTGTTTGTACGGGTTAGCCTGCGCGGCTAGCTTAGGCTGATCTGAGTCGATACTTTACGCAGAGTGCACACTGTTGGTTTTCTCGCGGGACGGCTCATATTATTCTTACCAAAATGTTTTCTTAGTTGTCTGATGCATATTTGTTGTATGTGGGAAAGGGCTTATAGACACGAGACCAGCGAACCGTTCTGTATGCTCAGACGCACAATAACCTGCACGATTCGCCCACGGTGAAGAAGAATCGTAGGCGTAAAACCACAAACGAGGCCAGCCGTGAGAAAAGGTACAAGCTGGTACAATTTTTGAACACTGTAGGTTCAACTCATCTCGTCCATCTTGGTCAGCGTTATCAGCATCTACATCTTTGTCCAGTCTGATCCCGATCCGGGCCGACACATTCCGTCTCAAGGGAATAGAGGTATAGAGTAATGATTCCTGAAACAAAAAATCCACAGGAGGCGAAAAGTGTCTATCCAGGTTAGCCTTCGCGGCATGCTTAGGCTGAGCCGTGTCGATACTTTACGCAGAGTCCACACTGCTGGTTTTCTCGCGGGACGACTCATTTGATGTTACTATTGAGTATTTCTGATCAAAACCTAGGATCAGTTAAATAATATCGGGCAATATTCAAAGCTTGCGTTCGTTTTATACCAAGATTATAATTTATTAATGACGCTTTGCGACTTATATTTTTAATAACTTTTCGGAAATGACATGCTCGACTTGCTGCAAACTGTTATGTGTCAATATCGAGATAAAAATCACGTCGAATTCTCCTTTTAATAGCAATTCTAACTTACTGGATGTTATATTCATGTTCAAAGAGGTGTCTTGATTTGTTTAGAATTTATTTAATAATGTTAATCCATGTATATCTAAAATAGGAACTGTTTCTAAGCTAAATATAACTTGACCTTTTACATCGATTTTCGATATGAAGAAGCGAGTGGTCAAAATATTGTGAAAATATGTCTCAAATATATGCGTGTTTATCGGTCGTGAACATCAAAACGCATTTTCCTCAGTTCGTGACCTAGTTTCATATTGCCAAAATATAAAGGGAAGTAACCGGAAGTAAAATGTAAACTTAGAAAACTGACGAGTTATGCAGACAAAAAATGTCGCTCGAAAAATTGATTTCTTATACGTCACGAAACTACTGCATGGGCCGAATGAAGGAGAAAGAAAGATAATATAGAAATGCTTTTTTTCTCTCAAATGCAGTGGAATAAAACATGCACTAAACTTTGCCTAATTTGTTATCTATCTTCGATGTCACAACGACTCGATCTTGACAAGAGGTCAACATTTCGAAAGAATGCTCAAACACCTAATATTACATATAGATAGCTTATATTACACACTTAAATGATTAACTATATGTGATATTAAATGTTTATTTGTCTTGAAACAAATAAAGGAAAGAACAAACTCTGATAAACAATAATTTTAGAAATAAAGAAAATCTGGTCTTTCGCACCCAATTAATTTCATATTTGCCACCTTTTAAATAGTAATGGGACTCGCAACTGGCATTTCTCTTGCGCCATACATGTATTGTATGCATCAATGGTTTAAAAAAACAATTAAGCTGATATGTTATTTCAAGTTCGGTCTACTTTTTAAACATATGAGCATAACTTTTAAGATCTGTTACTTATTATAATTATTAATAAAAAGGAGGAAGTTCATATCTTCAGCAATTGAATGTTTTAAACGTTTAAAGGTTTTCATTGTTGCTTCTGACATGGAAAGGGTTAAATAGCTTTTTATTGCATGTATATTTAAATCCCAAACTGTATTTGTTGTGGTTTTATTGACAAATACAAAACATCCAAAATCCTGAGCAAAAGAAATACTGAAATTTGTATGTGGAATTTCAAAAATCCTGGAATTAGTCCTTAATGAAAACTTATATTGCTCATTTCATTACGTGTCTTTCAAGGAATATCAATGTTTTTTTGTTTTTTTTTAACTACAGTGACCATGCGTGGAAAAATAAGCTTTGTGAAGATTGGAGTTGCAATGATGATTGCACTGCTTTTCACTAACATAATCATGATGGTTACCTTACACGAACACGCAAATGACACAACAGTTATACTCAAAGAATATAGAAAAAGAAGTGATGATACACCAGGATCGGATTCAGTCAATACTCGCAGAGGACATCGGTCACATGATGAACACCACCATGGACATACCAAACATGGCGGCCGTACGCATGGCAAGGAATCTAAAGATGGGTTTAACAGGGCTGATGACGCGGTTAAATCAAATTACTTTAATGGTGGAAGCCGGGATGGACAAGGCGACACCGGTGATCGTAGGAAAGCACAAGACAAAATAAGAGGAACTAAAGAAGGCAAACAAAGATTTGCTTACAATCGCCAAGAAAACAAAGATATTGAAAATATGATAAGGAAGTTTAACTGGTCTGGGTTTGAATCCTTTTTCCCGATCTCGTTTTGGACAGACGACTTTCCCAGGATTGTCTACAACCTAGGCAGACGTAAGAAATCGTCGGGGGCAGGACTGTCCAACGTTAAGCGAGTAAATAAAAGGTAAAACCTTGGACCTTGTTGTTTATAAGATTATAATATTCTTAAGAATCGTTATGCTTACAACATCTACGTACAAGCCGGATTTTTCTTTGCTCTGAATCGTCAAAAAGCTCACACTATCCCGAAGGTTTGGATATCACGTGGTGTGATTCAAATGCTTAACTATAATATATGCTCAGCTTGAGCAATTTATCCTTCTTCCACAATGTTTTAAAAACTCGTTTGCTACGACTCTTAAACTATCATATTAGGTAAACTGTTAACCCTTTCCCACTTGCAGACGCAATTTTACGAAGTGTTCAGTAACGCGAAGTTATTGCTACAACAACGCAATTTACTGAGGAGTTACACGACTGACTGATCTAGAAAATCTCTGTTAACATAACCATCGACCAGGTAACATTGTTTCTGAAACAAAGTTCCACGTCAAATACATGTATACACAAGCCGGTACATACTGCTAACGTGTAGCAGAATGATAATTCCGGAAGCAAATAATTTAAAAAAAAGCTTGGAGTCGATTACCAAAATACTTTTTTTGTCTATCAACATTCCATCTATCAAAATATAGTGTATGTGGTATAATAACTTTCTCTACCTCGAAGGTTTTAACGTTTAATCTTTGTCCATCGGGTTCCAATGTACAAATATTTACCAATAGTTTAGTCTCTGTTCGGTTATCATCCACTCTTGTCTTGATAGACGCATTTAATAGTGACCAGAGCTCTTTCCGTAAGAGGACCAAGTTCGGCTATTGGATATATTTCCGCTCTTTCACAGTGGCAGTCGTGGATGGTTTTACCGGTATTGTGGATATTTTTGGTGAACTTCGATTGCACAGTGGGTTACTAAGAGGGATATCTAAGTTCGTTCATTCATCCAGTCTAATGATTGACATGAGTCATTGAGAATAACCTCGCCTTTCAAAATATTTATTTAGATGAGAAGAAAGCCAGCTTTCTTGGAACAATGTAGTAGAAAAGCCAGAAAACACATCATTAATTGATGAAACTAAATGTTCATTTATAACGGCGCTTTAACCTAATAAATAAATAAATAAATCGATCAATCAATCACTATAACGTTATAATTACAGTGCCCCAAACTGGCAGAGGTTCCACGCCAACATACGGCGATACTCTCTGTACGATCCTCACGATCCAGTTATAGACGCTTTACTCGACGATATGGCAAATCTTCCGATAGAGCAAACAGGTAGCGTATATAGTAGTTACATTGATTACGTTAAACATGATTTATTGTCGAAATACATTTATAACACATAGACGGATATTTAACCAATTTAATGGAGCCTTAATTTCAGTAAATAGTATGTATGTAGATTCAATAACAAATTAGAAGACATGCTAAGACATTGGTTGAGTGTTGGTTGGAGTTCGTATAGTTTC
Source organism: Serripes groenlandicus (assembly GCA_031761405.1). Taxonomy (NCBI): domain Eukaryota; kingdom Metazoa; phylum Mollusca; class Bivalvia; order Cardiida; family Cardiidae; genus Serripes; species Serripes groenlandicus. The sequence continues at coordinate 138,416,113 of JASEVX010000003.1, read as the reverse complement.
ATGGGCACAAATACGTCAAGAAATGCACCCAATGGCCTTATATTAGCTATATTTCCTTTTAGGCAAGTTGATTCATTTGTTAATTCATTAACTATTTGAATGTGCTTATTTTAATATATTACTATGAGTATAAGATATTAATATAGTGCTTTTTTTAGAACGTCTTTTTTTTTCAAATTGCATGCCTTTTTACAAAATTTGCCAAAATACTGTTTAGCCTATTACTATTTTCGGTTAGTTTGTTGAATATACAGAACAGAACAGAACAGATATTTCATTTTCAACTTAAGCATAAACAGCTCATGGTTGAATGTACTCATCTCCGGAAAATCGTGCAGTGTTTATTCCTAGGATAAAAAGACACGAAGTTAATATATACACATATATGAATACCATAAATGTGCTTCTGACTGTTACATCTTAAGAAACGTTTTTTTTATCATGTTTTGTAATGCCTGTTAACCTGTTTTAAGAATACTGAATCATAAAGTCTATACATTGTCACCTTGCTAACGTTTAGCTTACACAACTTGATCTAATTACACATTAGGGACAACAATGCTAATTTTGAGCTTACGCCACTTTATTTTATTACACATTGGGGACTACCATACTAACTTTGAGCTCACGTCACTTTGTTTTATTTACCCACTAGGTACCACTTTATGCTAACTGCTAGCTAACGTCACTTTATTTTATTTACCCAATAGGTACTACAATGCTTTAAACTCACGTCACTTTATTTCTATGCCGATTACTTCAATGTTAACTTTAAGCTCACGTCGCTTTAATGTTTTGACCATTATGAACTCAAATGCAAACTTTGAGCTAACGTCACTTTATTTTATTTACACATAAGTTTTTTTCATGCCAACTTTGATCTAACTTCATTTTCTTAACCGATTATGTTCTACCATGCTTACGTTGGGCTAACGTCGCATTATTCCATTTAAACTTAGGTACTACCATGCTAGCTTCGAACTAAAGTAACATTATTTTATTTACATTTTAGCTACTACTATGCTAGTTTTAAGCTAACGTCTAATCGTTTATTTACACATCAGGTTTTTCCATGCTAACTTTGAGCTAACATCCCCTCATTTTATTTACACATTATGGACTATCATGCTTACTTATAGTTTTTGTCCCTTTATTTTATTTAGGTACTTCCCTGTTAACTGTTAGCTTATATCACTTTATTGTATTGACACATAAGGTACTTCCATGCTAACCTTGAGCTAGCATCACCTTACTTTATTTACACATTAGGTACCACCATATTAACTGTTAGCTTACATTACTTTATTTTATTGACACATTATGTACTTCCATGCTAACTTTAAGTTGTGCCATAGACTTCTTCTCGCTTCATGCGAATCAAAAGACGCTGCTACTTGGCATTATCTCGCTAATAGTATGTACCCAACAATGTACTTTGCCACCTTTAAACTTTGCTATAATGCGGACACTTGACCACAGGTGCGATTCTCGTTTAAAATCTAAATATATCATTTGACTACATATTGACAAAATATAGTCAAATGCTATTTTTAGATTTTAAACGAGACTGGTACCTGTGCACTCGACATTGGCTGATCTAAAGAACTGTAAACAGATACAATGGCCTCGCAATAGGGGTAAGGGCTTTCGAAGCCAAAATATTTTGCCTAAAAATGGGGAACGCTCTGATAAAAGTGTTTAACTGTCAATGCTCATTTGTGAAAAAGTGGTATTGCTGCAAGTAAAGTATATTTTTAAATCATAGTAGTTAATTTCCAAAACAAGTATATCGTTTATCGTTCAGCGTAAACAAGGTGTCCGAGGTATACATACATTAATCAAAACCATTTAAACATTTTATCGTCAATCGTCTCCATTATTATAACGTCAAGCGTATGTTCTTATGTTGCCTATTTCACCAATGTATGCCTACACAGTATAATTATTACCTTCTATATTTAGACGACAATGTCGGGGGTACTGAGCTCAAGGTCATCGTGGAGTTCAAGGACAGAGGTCGCGCTATAATGAAGCCTATGAGGTAATAACAATATCATTACAATTAAAATAATACATGTATAATCCTTTCTCTAAAAGAAACAATATTAGACACGTTTGCTGCAGACAACTTATGAACAAATTGCGGGAAACGGGAAACTTGCTCAAAATTAGCTATTTTACCTTTCCCAACAATGTTTTCAATTCGAGGCAGCCACGATATTCTCAAATCTCAAGCGACATTGAAGAAATATACAATCAGAAGTGTCTTCATTATTTTACATTTAATATTTAGAGAAGAATGGCGGAGGTACCGAACTTAAGGTCAACGTGACGTTTGAAGGTCGAGCTGTTTTGAAAACTGATGACTTAATAACGGCAGCATTCGATAAGGAGAACCTGTCGTAATCCATAGCTTCCAACGGTTGATTGATTGATTGGTTATTGAAAATTGGTTTATCATACTATCAATGGTATACAGAACGTCGAGATATTGATATACATGTGCATAACAATTACTCTTTACCCATAAAAAAGTCATTTCTTTGTTTGAACGCAAAATGTATACATGGCAAAACTTCGAATTGTTTCTGCGTTCTCGGTAGACATCATGAAGCTGAAATGATTTATATTGTGAGTAAAATGTTGAGGTATATATTTGTTGCGGAAGTTTTCATACAAGGGACAAATTAGTAAAAAATGGAATTCGTCTTCAATATAGCATTCACAATAAACACAGTTTCTAAACTCTTTTGAAATATTGAAATGTCTGCCTTTCTTGATCATCAAGGTATGCGATGAGCTTCTAAATACTGCTCAAGTTTTTCTGAAGTTTGAAATGTCAATGGCATTAATATATAATTCTCTACAAAAGTTTTGTTTAAAATCCTTATAATAATTTAACTTACGATTATTTTCCAAACTGCTTCTCCAATTCTGAATATACTGCTCCTTTAATCTGTACACAAAGTTCGTCAGAAACTGTTTTTGGTTTACTACATGTTGGTTTTCCCAAATATAATCATAACCATGTGAGTATAAAACATGTTTTACATCTGTGACCCAAATTTTATGCCCTATTGAGTCGTTATATTTTAACATTTTATAACAGAATTTAACATATCTTGTATCAGATAATTGAAGTAATCGAAGCCAATATGATAAGCATCTTTTGACAGAGTAAATATATATTGGGAATCTACCTAGGTCCCCCAAAATGGCATAATTACAAGAACATAAATTAACATTTAGCATCAAAAACCTTGAAAACAGTCTTTACGGGAATATATGAAAGTTCATTGAAATAATTAAATAAATGTGCAAGAACACGCTGCCTTGATGGACATAGAATCTGCCATTTTATATAATGTAATCCTGTTTGTGAAATAATCACCTACATAACTAAAGCCATTCACTGTTTCAAGTAGATTGCCATTATAATACCATTACAGCTGGCCTTCCTTTTTAAAGACTAAAAACTTTTTTTTTTCCGTATTAACCATTAATTTATAAGTTTGGCAATATGTATTTATAATATTCAGTTGCTTTTGTAATCCTGAGATTTTGTCCGCAATACAAGCTATATCATCCGCAAACATTAATAGAAAAATCTCTACAATATCCGGGTATATTTGTGTGCCTCCAATTCCATTGTCTGTCATTGTATCATTAAGTTCATTTGTAAACATAGCAAAAGGAATACGGCTTAAGCTGCATCCCTGACGCAAGCCCACTGAACAGTCGAATGAGTTTGCATAATTTGAACATGATCGAATTGATGCTTTAACTGAATTGTAGATCACTTTGACTGCATTAAATAGATTTCCCTTTATCCCCTGCTTACGAAGTATATCACATAATAAAATCAAAGCACCGAAAGTGCTCACAGCAAGGGGCTAACTGCAGATAACATTTGGACATTGATTTACCGATCCCAAAAGTCTAACTTGAACACTTTACACTAGCAATTTGTTAGTTAGCACTTTATATCCATATATTAAATGATAAAGGAGTAAAGCAAAACACTGTAAACACAGTATGATGGTCTATCGATATACTAAAAGTTGGCATGCACATGCGCATCTGCTATCTCAACATTTTGAAAGAGTTTATTGCAGCGGTGTTAAATGACAATTGCACCACTGATATCGGCAATTTATAAGACAAAAAATATTATACTTTTCTTATAAAAAATTTTTATCTGCCCAGAGCGGGAATCGAACTCAAGTCTCCCCGCTTCACGACCGAACATGCTAACCACTACGTTACGCGGCCACTTCGATGATTTTCATTTATAACATAATTATAAACAAATACACGAGTTAGCGAAATATTTAGTATTGAAACGTTTTATCTTGATAAAAAACAAATGTCATTTAAATCATTTGTTTTATGACTGGGACTTGACTATCTTATTCCGTCTGCTGGGGTTGTTCAGGTAAATTTTGGTTGAGAATATGATGTATTTACCTAGGAATCTAAAATGAAATACTCTAGTATTCCTGATTATCGTTACCGCTGAAAATACATTTTATTAGAAAGGAATTTTGGAATTTACGACGCCTAGGCTCACTTGCACATTTATCGTATATATGTTATATTTTGTCAACTATTTATTTTATTATCATTTAAATAATTTGAATGTTTGAATATATATGTTATCATTGGGACTCATTTATCTGAATTTGTTTTTGAGTCGGAATCGAAAACTTGCCTTTACTCCATTCGATTTACAATATTTAGGAATTACCAATGAACTTTACGCGCGATCAAGTATGTTGAAAGCGTAGAAATACATTTTAATTATTAATCATGTAATTCATATATTTTAACATAAAATTTCTTTCGAGTTATTTCTTTTGGGTTAGTGATGTCGAATCAAATCAATTTTTGGCTTCATATGTCAACAAGTTACCGCATTTTGATTTTTAGACAGGAACTATTGGCGGTTCAAGATGACCAAAATGGGAATTAGCTGGCAACAGTCATTTCATTTTTAATAAAATATTCCACAAATCATCCACTTTCATTGACATTATGTACGATCTGCAACCACCAATACATCTATATGAAGTCGAGTTGGTGTTCAGAAACGGAGAGCTGATGTAGAAAGACAGATGTGAAGTAATTCAATGCCGATATCGTAAAACGCCTGTCTAGATTCCAGTCTCAAAATGATGCGTCGTTTCGAAAATTAGCTACTATAGCAATTGGCTCTAACGAGCCCCTTGCTAAAAAGGAATTGCTCTGTTTACAGAATCGAATGCATTTTGAAAGTCAATAAATGCAATATATACAAATCTATGATTCATATTGATATACTTGATAACAAAAGAGTATAAAACGAAAGCGTTATCAATTGTTGAATAGCCAGAACGAAGCCCTGCCTGGATTCTGAAATTTTAGAAAATGCTTCAGTAAAGAAAGTAATCCTTGCTGTTAAAAATGAAATATATAATTTACTAAACGTTTCCAATAAAGCTATGCCGCGATAGTTACCAGGAGAATTTACATTGTCCTTTTTATGAAGGGGAACTAACATTTACATTGACCACGATACAGGGAATTCCCCCTTTACAAATAATCTATTCATAAATGTACGTAAATATGGAAAGAGCGCGGGAAATGCGTATTTAAATGTTATGGTAGCAGGTTACAGCTACAGGTTTATTGCATTTTAATTCATCTATCCCTTTCATGATTTCTTCGTCGGTTATGAGTGAATTTAAAACAACATCCTGTAGATTATCAAAATCTAAAGTTTTATTAGTGTCTGTATTTACAGTTTCTGTAACATTACTGTCTCCAACAGAAAATAAAGCATTGAAATGTTCCTACCACTGATCTATACTAATATTAGGTTGACTGGTTTGTTTTCTAGTGAGATTTTTAATTTGTTTCCAGAATAATTTGGCATTATTTATAGAACAATCTATTTTAGATATGTACAATTTTTCATATGCATGTCTTTTACTTTTACAAATAGATTTAAAGAACCTTTTATCTGTAATACGAAAAAAAACCATGAATGGGTTTTTTCGCTTATAGTTAACGGGTGTGAGATTTTTTTTTTTTTTTTTTTCAATAACCCATGAAGCTTTCTGAAATGAAACTGGAAAAATCCATGGGGGCCGCCATTTTGGATATGTATAAAAGGCAGACGTAAAACACAGATTGAAAATTATTGTCATCTTTTTAATCATTTTTTTTTTAAATCGATATTTTGGGTATGTATAAAATGAGCAGAAAAACACGGATTGAAAATTATTGTCGTCTTTTTAATCATTTTTTTTTTAAATCGGTAATTATTGTCGTCTTTTTAATCATTTTTTTTTTAAATAGATATTTTAGATCATTAAAATGCTGTGTTATGTGGGAATAAACATTTGTACGAAAAGTTAAAACTAAATGGAAATCTGTAAGAAATATGTTTTCCCGTTTGTAAAAAAACCGACAGCATTAGCCTTCTACGACCGAACCTAAATTTTGACTGTATCGTAGCCAAAGAAGGACGTGACGTCATTTCCGTTACACTTCATCTTGGCGTAACGTCAATGGAGCGACGTCGTTTCCCGCAAAAAAAGTGGTATCAACATGAAAGACCCCAAATTCCTATACATTAGCTATTGCCACACTCATTCAAAGTATAATTATTTATCAAACATTGTGGCAAAAGGATAACTTTCTCATAAGGAGCAATTGTTGTTTTGGTGACAATCTTTTCCTAAATCGTCTGTTGCATAGGCCTCAGAAACTGTCTCTAATAGGGAAAGGGTTTAGCAGAAATGTGACCCCTTACATAATTTGTTCCAGTCATATTGACTGGTTGAAAAAGGTAGTCGCCAGATGGCATCAGAAAAGGGCTGATCTATTTGCTTCTTTACCATAATGCAGGTGATCGATTAAGGATCATCTTGGCCCTCATGTTTTAACCTCGTTCATTATAAATGTATTCCTTGATTTTCTGAAAGTTTTTACTTTATTATTTTCTGTTCGTAATAATAGACGACAGCAATACGAATTCCAAATATGTTTTGATAATGCAAGAAACATGACATTAACATTATTATTGTCTAGTCAATTACTTATAAATCCTTTTTGTATGGCCAAAGTATGTTCTTTAATTTTTGTTTATAATTATCTTGCGTTCTTTCGTAAATAGGTAGCACCTATAGATATATTATATGCATCTAAATCATCTACACTACGGATGGCCCGAAACAACTTTAAACTACTACAGTTTTTATTTTGGCTGTTTTGCATTCCGCTTCAAACCAACTTGTGTTGCGTGTTGTTTGACGTCTTCGCTTAGTACGTTCAAGATCATCAGAACAGGACTGAAGTACAGACTGAAATGCATTTAAAACAGCATTTACATCAACCTCAGTGTTATCAATTAAGTCAATCGAAAGACCCCGCTAAGACATGGTTATATACATTTTCAGAATACATTTCATTATTAGCACAATTCCAGTCATAATATGTATATTCAACATTTCATATAATACAAACTTGTATTTGTACATTCCATAGAAATTGGTAAGTGACAACTTTCCGGCCCAGTTACAATATCAAAATTTGCAATCAGATTTAAAAGTGGACTTGACATAATGGAAAAGTATATTACATTACAACCATTTTGGTTGATAAAAGTAAATCACTTATGTCACTTCTAAATCTACCATTTATAATAAAGCAACCATTATGTTTTACAAAATCTTAACAGCTCTTTACCAGCTTTATTGACTGTATTATCACGAGAGTTCCTAGATAAAGCAACATCACGTTTCAGTATGCCACTAAATCCTTGTAATTCTGGAATGTTGTCACGTACAGTCTCCATGCAATCTAATTCCTGACCAGTTCCTAGCACTTCGCTACGTACGCGGGTTCGCACATGCGGGACCCAGCGCACTTTTCTTCGGGCCAGCACTGGAGTGCTCCCCTGACACAATGCCTAGCACTTCGCTGCGTACGCGGGTTGGCAAATGCGGAACCCGGCGCTTTGAGTTTAAATCACCATATTCAGTATCAAATTTAAATCAATTAAATGATTACATAATAAAGTGTCTTCTAACAATTTCCATGCTGATTGGTTAATGTCTCGGTAGAAGGGTAAGAAGGTTTAACCATTGTCCTACTGAATTCATTAATATTATCTCTGATTTTGACAGGTTCTCTTGAATAAATTACGATTACTCACATCATTCCTGACGCATGCCATGCTATGTGTTTTACAGATACCCAAGGGACTGGCCGATCAACCCCAACATTTATGTGTTCAACGAAATGGAGAGACACATTGCTGAAATAGCTGCGTTTCACCTTGATAGGTAGGTGGTTTATCAACTCTTTCAATGTCGAATTGTTTAAATTAGACTCTTACATTTATAAACTCGGCAAATAATGCAGATATCAGGTGAGACAGCTCGTTACGAGCTGACTCACCTGATTCTGTATTGTTTACAACACACCTCAATATTGCCTTTGGCGCTGAAAGAGTTGAATCGGCACAATAAGAAAGCTAATCGAAGGGCATTTTCAACAGATGTAAGTCACTCGGTTTCTGTACTTGTTAAATTGTATATGTGTATACCCGGTTACCTTCCCGAGTTATACCTAACGTCTTTGCAGACGCCGATTATTTAATTGGCTGACGTCAAGGTCAATATGTAACCTCGACAAGCAGTAGTCAGCTATAGTCAGTCAATATACGTACCGCGAAGTATATAGTCAATATTATACGTACCGCGAAGTATATAGTCAATATACGTACCGCGAAGTATATAGTCAATATACGTACCGCGAAGTATATAGTCAATATTATACGTACCGCGAAGTATATTTTCAATATACGTACCGCGAGGTATATAGTCAATATACGTACCGCGAGGTATATAATCAATATACGTAACGCGAGGTATATAGTTAATATACGTACCGCTCGTGTATAATCAATATACGTACCGCGAGGTATATAATCAATATACGTACCGCTCGTATATAGTCAATATACGTACCGCGAGGTATATAGTCAATATACGTACCGCGAAGTATATAGTCTATAAACGTACCGCGAGGTTTATAGTCAATATACGTACCGCGAGGTATATAGTCAATATACATACCGCGAAGTATATAGTCAATAAACGTACCGCGAAGTTTATAGTCAATATACGTACCGCAACGTATATAGTCAATATACGTACCGCGAAGTATATAGTCAATATACGTACCGCAAAGTATATAGTTAATATACGTACCGCGAAGTATATAGTCAATATACGTACCGCGAAGTATATAGTCAATATACGTACCGCGAAGTATATAGTCAATAAACGTACCGCGAAGTATATAGTCAATAAACGTACCGCGAAGTATATAGTCAATATACGTACCGCGAAGTATATAGTCAATATACGTTCCGCGAAGTATATAGTCAATAAACGTACCGCGAAGTATATAGTCAATATACGTACCGCGAGGTATATAGTTAATAAACGTACCGCGAAGTATATAGTCAATATACGTACCGCGAAGTATATAGTCAATATACGTACCGCGAAGTATATAGTCAATAAACGAACCGCGAGGTATACAGTCAATATACGTACCGCGAAGTATATAGTCAATATACGTACCACGAAGTATATAATCAATATACGTACCGCTCGTATATAGTCAATATACATACCGCAACGTATATAGTCAATATACGTACCGCGAAGTATATTGTCAATATACGTACCGCGAAGTATATAGTCAATAAACGTACCGCAAAGTATATAGTTAATATATGTACTGCGAAGTATATAGTCAATACACGTACCGCGAAGTATTTTGGCCTGACTTTAATGAGATTGCTAGAGACCAAAATACTAGACAAAAAAAAAATCTTACGGACAGTTTGCAAGATCAACCCAGTCGCGGATGTATTTGGTAAATTGGTACCAGCAGATAACTATTTAACATTTTGGCGAGGAAACTTTGCTCACAGCGAGTAAGTTCTCCGTTTCCCGACATATTTTCTATTCATTTCTTAAAATGCACTTTAATTCTGAGAGAGTTCCCATATTTTCCCGTAGATGTTTCAAATGTCGTCTATTGCAGAGTTGTTGTATGTTGACAAGTGTAAGGGGTGTCTCGAATATCATTCCCCAATAATTTAACATTTCAACAACAACCGTCTCCGTAAGGTAGGGGTACGAGCGTTCGTCTTAGTAGCTGGAGACCAGCGCTCGATTCCCGGTCGTGTCTTACACAAGCCTTTGAATATGGTAGATTGTGCTTCCTTCATTGATGCTCTTTGTCGTCGGGATAGCATTACGACTGATTCATTGGTGTCGTCGGGAAAAGTACTACCTGTAGTACTGATAAATTACCCGGGAAACGCAGTGATATTACTTGCAAATACCATACAAACAACCTTTCAATAAATTGGCAGGAATGGCCGATGTCTGAGGCCTTAATTGTGCTAAGTCAAAGAGTTCCAATTAGCAAGAAGTGTGGTTTTTTTTTCCAGAATGCTGAGATTCGGTAGAGTTCTGATTGACAGGAAGTGTGTTTGTTTTCCAGATTGCTGAGATTCGGTACAGTTCCGATTGACAAGAAGTGTGTTTGTTTTCCAGATTGCTGAGATTCGGTAGAGTTCTGATTGACAAGAAGTTTTTTTTTTTCCAGAATGCTGATATTCGGTACAGATCCGATTGACAAGAAGTGTGTTTGTTTTCCAGTTTGCTGAGATTCGGTAGAGTTCTGATTGACAGAAAGTGTGTTTGTTTTACAGATTGCTGAGAATCGGTACAGTTCCGATTGACAAGAAGTGTGTTTGTTTTCCAGATTGCTGAGATTCGGAAGAGTTCCAATTGACAAGAAGTGTGTTTGTTTTACAGATTGCAGGGATTCAGTAGATTTCAGGTTAACAAGTAGTGTGTTTGTTTTACAGATTGCTGGGATTCGGTAGAGTTCCTCCTACTGTTGGACGAAATATAAATCTAACAGAATTTAAAGATCTCGCACCGAGATCTGTAAGTGAAACTTTCTATAAATCACCAGGTAAGTCTGTTTTTGATACTGTTTCTGTTACAGACGTGCGCTCATGTCGTAAATAGAAACAGTAAATTTGTTTCCCACGAAAAGATATCTACCAGAGTAACAGATTATATCGTTTATACTAAGAGAGGCAGAATTTAAAATCAGTCGATACAATGCCAATTTAACGGGGGAAACGTAAGAACACGTATACCAAGAAAAAGACAACAACAACTCAATTAAACGTCAAAGTTTGAATGGATAAAACTATTGATAGAACCATATTATAACATATGGAAACAAAGTATAAACATCAATGGTCTATATTTCCACCTGAAACAAAAAACAATCGGAAATGTTGAGCCGGGGCTCTTACTCACGACCCATATTTGACTGCATGGATGTGCATGCTGGACTGGATCGCAAGTGCCTTAATATTCTCAGCGCGGTAACACATATTAATATCGTGGTACACCACTTTTGATGTGCATCTTTTTCATTTAACAAGTAATGAAACTACAAAGGATTTAAAATACCATGTGCTGTATTGAAGTTGATTAAGATCTTATCATTGTTTGCATCACGTTAATATCAAAGTAGCCTCACGTTTGTTAACATAAGTTGATCTGATAAATTGAACTGTCGCATATGATGAATATATAACGGCGTTCTGGTTCGATAATGACATACATGTATAACATATTTACCTCGATTGGTCTTCATCATGAAATATCATTTAATTACTTAGAACATTCTACTGGCATCATGGTGTAATGGGAACATTGCAAGTTATAGTTGTTTTTTCTTGCATGTGTATTCTTCACTATACATAAATACACATATTGGTATATCTCTTTTTAATATATATATATATAATATGATAATAGTTTGTTTCCATACAAATACGAGATATATTTTTACTTGGTGAGAACAAACATTGATATGTTCGGTATCTTTCTGCCTCTCCTGTCTGTCTGTAGGTCACTCGGTTTCTGGAACAAATATATGCACAAAATGCGTCATTCTGTCATACAGCCGGAAAAACAAATTGGATAATTACATAACCTGAACACAAACACGAATTACCAACAAGCAAAAGGGCTGCGTCATGCAAAAATGTGCTTGAATGCATATGTTGTTTGAAATAAGATAAGAAAGATTTTGATTTGTTCAAGTACACCTACAATTCTAGATTTCGGTCATAAGTTACATATATGGCTTGTCTAACTACATACGGACTTTTAATGATCTCGTGAGAGTGTGCGTGTGTCCAGACACACCTTAGTCTGTACACGGTACATGAGTAACATGACATGCTGCTCAAATGTATTCAAAAGCCTGCTTTGCTTTCAAGATTCCATTAAGTCTTCCCTGAAGGCACACATACCCTTACAAATGAAAGCGAACAAATACATGTATCGTTTAGACTATTGGTTAATTACCGCCTCGCTGCTGGAGTGATAGAGCGTCTGCCTCGGGTGTGGCAGGTCGCGGGTTCGATCCCCGTCCGGGTTAAACCAAATACTTTTAAATAATGTCTTCTCTTCTTTGCGCTCAGAGTTGTGGGTTAGGTTTATGACTGACTTGCTGGTGTCGGGAAAAACGGACCAGAAGTACTGTAACTTACCCAGGAAACTACGTGATATAACTGAAAAAATACTGAAGCGGCGCAAAACACCAAACGATTTATTACATGGAATCGCTTTCTTTTGCGCTGTTTCACACGCCGACGTATTTTGACACGTCTGCAGCAGACGATAGTAGACGATGTCTAAAATGAGAAATGCTCACGGTGAGCAATTTCTTCGATTGTCACACAGTGTTTTCGACTCTTTTTTAATAATTACACTTTTATTCAAACAGTCTTGTTTTCATTTTGTCTAGAAATCGTCTGCATGAGAGAAAAGGTTAATTATTTAACATTTACATTATTCATTAATGATTTCCTTATTTTACAGCTGGTAATACGTGCTTTTTTGGAAAGTGTATTTATTTTTGCAAGAGCGCTACACCGTTTTGTGGCAATCCTGACATCATTGAAGCATCTATGATGGCCTATCTTCCTTCACGACTATCAGCCAAACGGTCAACTTGGTATCAACCGTACAGACGTGCGTACAGGTATAACTCGATGGTGTAATCTACAACAGCTACATCTCTCTCTCTCTCTCTCTCTCTCTCTCTCTCTCTCTCTCTCCTCTCTCTCTCTCTCTCTCTCTCTCTCTCTCTCTCTCTCTCTCTCTCTCCCTCTCTCCTCTCTCTCTCTCTCTCTCTCTCTCTCTCTCTCTCTCTCTCTCTCTCTCTCTCTCTCTCTCTCTCTCTCTCTCTCTCTCTCTCTCTCTCTCTCTCTCTCTCTCTCTCTCTCTCTCTCTCTCTCTCTCTCTCTCAACAAAGAATTGGTCAACGTCATAACGTTATATTATAACGTTATGTGGATGAACGTCATAACGTTATATGTTAACGTTATAACATTATGCTAACTTTATGTGGGTCAACGTTATAACATTATGCTAACGTTATGTGGGGAAGAAGTAAACCTTGTTCTTGTTTTTTCAGTAAAAGGAAAAAAGCTGCATGGGAAAAAGACGAGAATTTTTGTGACTCAGTCAAGAAAACCTATCCCTTCAATACAGGGAAGTTACTTCTTGACATGATAGATTTACATACCTTTGATTTCTTAAATGGTAAGCATTGGTGAAGGATATATGGGACATTCTCAATGATTTATTGAAATGTGTTTTACGAGGCTTTCAACAGAAGTTCATTTATATGACGGCGTTTGCCGAGTGCAATATTTGTATTGCCAGTATTATTTATCCCGACACCGATGCATCCATCGCAATGCTAATCCCCGGCATTATGAATGCAAAGGGAATGAAGCACCCATTGTCATTTTAAAGTATTTGGTTTGACCCGTCCCGACCAGAGATCGAACCATTGTCTATCTGTCACAAGGCTGACAATGTAACCACTGCACAGCGGAGACGGCCTGTGCTCTAGGGAAAGCATCCATAACGTATTAATGGCATTATTGTCAAAATTAGAATTTTAGAATTAAGAATGATATATATTTGCAAATCTTTGTTGCATGGTGAAAATTGGTTATATATGCCAGTTCGTCATCACCAGACTAGTTATCATGATCAAGTTCAAGTTCTAAAAGTTTAATAGTCATTCAAGATCACCGGCCCAAATGTATAACATACAATATAAATGCAATACATAACAATAACACGGTTGTGTCATGGGAATGAATCTAGAAAAACTTAACATATATTGTATACATAGTTACTTCCCTTTATCTATTATATGAGCTATAAGGTGGTGTTCTTAGCTTGTTAATTTAGTATTGATTAGAATTCAAGAGAGTATAGAAATCATTTACACGTGTTCCAGCATGGTACCAATTAGATAAATAGTATTTTCGATTCTTTTTTATATTTGCTACATGCAAAGAAAGCATGTATTCACAGTCTTAAACAGAAACATTTTTATTATCACGACAATGCACACATATAAGATCTTCTGATGGTGTACAATTCTACCGATTTATATTCGCAGCTTATGATAAGAACATCTACATTTCCTTAATGCTACTTTATGTGTATATATAACGTATTTCTAATTAAAGATATCTCTCACCGTTTAACAAAGTCTTCAGATGTCTAAAATGAGAACATCTACCTGATCTATTTATAGTTTCAATAAAAAAAAATTAAACAGTCAATGATTCGATTATTTGAAACTTTTGATAAAAGCATTTTCATCGCCATTATCTTGGGATATCCATATATTACTAACTAGTGTGGATGTATCCAATATTAGGAATACATTTGTAGTCCCAAATATGCGACCCATAACATAAAATGGGCGTAATATACTTAAATAATTATTTTGTTGGAAATTATCCAGCTTGGGCTGCCAACTTATCTTTAGCTAATGTCCGGGATAATTGCGGGGTAAACAAAAGTCCCATATACTTATCAACAGATGCTGTCTGAACGTTATTACTGCAAAAATATTTGTTTTCATAATTTCATAAAGGGCCACCGTTTCTGAAGGCAATCATAGCTGTAAAACAATTAGAGGTAGTTTCTGCGCAATAAGCTATATTGTCTGCAAACATTAAGCAAATCATATCAGGAGGTATTTCAATGGTTATAGTGATACCAGAACCACATTTCTCTCCAAGAAAAACAGATAACTTATTAATAAAGAGGATAGATATACTAGAACTCCCTGCATTATACCTATGTTGCAGGAACACAATTATCTACACCACTTGGTGTTTCGACACATGAACTTAAATTAAAATATATAGATTTCAAGACCCTTTAGATATTCCCGTGTCAGCTTATTTTCAAACGATGGAAAAGGCTTATCGAAATTAATTTTGGCAAATGCCTTGCGAAATTATACGTATAAGCAATACAATCTTCAGTTTTTAAAGATATTTCCGAATAAAAAAAAAAGGTGTTTAAGATGAAACCCGGCTTGCCACTCATATATTTTATCATTGTCTTCAGACTATTCGTATAGTCAATTAGCAGAAAATATTTAATACGTGGATCCCTCTGTAATTTCCTGATAAAGTATTTAAACCACTTTTGTAGATACGAAATATTACACTTTAACCCCCTAGTGGGTGGGAAAACTCCACATATAAGATCTTCTGATGGTGTACAATTACATCTACCGATTTATATTCGCATCTTATGATAAGCACATCTACATTTGCTTAATGCTACTTTCTGATAAGATCTTTTTAAGTGGCAAATATGGCCGAATCAC
This sequence comes from Serripes groenlandicus, assembly GCA_031761405.1. Lineage (NCBI taxonomy): Eukaryota > Metazoa > Mollusca > Bivalvia > Cardiida > Cardiidae > Serripes > Serripes groenlandicus. The sequence goes on along the minus strand of JASEVX010000003.1, from coordinate 138,400,294 downwards.
TGCAACAGTATATTTGTAGAATTAGGACAATAGTTCCTCAGTGAGCTAGGACTATCATTCATGAAATTGTTACAGTTTTCAGTAAAAGATAAACACCACATTCATCATCATTATCACTATCATCAATATCGTTATCGTCTTCATCATTATAAATCATCAGCTTTGTTTTTATTACTATCAACGGCACGATCACCGCCAGTATCAATTAACGACATAACCACCACCATCATCGTTATGATCATCGCCGCCATCATCATCGTTATGATCATCGCCGCCATCATCATCATTATCGACACCATCACCATCGTTATCGTCATCATCATTTTGAATCCCCAGCATCGTTTTTATCACTATCAACCGCCATTCTCAATTTAAAAAAAACATAATTATTATCAGATTCAACACAACCGGCACAACCATCATCATCGCCACCATCATTATTGTCAGTTTCAATACAACCGCCATCACCATCATCGCCACTATCATCATCATCATCATCATCATCGCCACCATCATTATTGTCAGTTTCAACACAACCGCCATCACCATCATCGCCACTATCATCATCATCATCATCATCATCATCGCCACCATCATTATTGTCAGTTTCAACACAACCGCCATCACCATCATCATCATCATCATCATCATCATCGCCACCATCATTATGGTCAATCATCATCTCCACCATCAGTATTGTCAGTTTCAACAAAGCCACCATCACCAACATCATCACCATCATGATCATCGCCATCATCATTATTGTCAATCATCATCATCTACATGTATTTCTTTTTTCAAGATAATCTCATAAGAATAAGCACAATTGTCACTTCTATTTTCATCTTCTTTGGAAGTTTACTCGAAGATACCCTTTATTTTATAGGAAACAAGGACAGGCACAGTTTTTCAGTATTCAAGGAGTTTGGCAATTTTTCCTTTCCAATCTTATTCGATAATGGCAGAGGGTAAGATTACCTTTCTTTACGGGGTCTGGCTCACGAGTCCTGTCCTACAACGAAATATGTACTGAACCTTCTTTGAATGATTGTTAACCGTGATTGAAATTCAAAATATCTTAACGTCATAATATAGTATCCGGAAAGCTCACCCTGAGACGATAACTCGCCCTATGATAATTCACACTAAAGTATCATTATCATACGTTTCAGGCCTCTACATCAACTTTTGAAACTACTTGCCTTTCTTGCCCAGTCGGACAAGTACTTGAACATTTACTTGCCCAGACTCAAATATAACTTGCCCGAATAAGTTTTCAATTGTAAAAATCAATCATGATATAATCCGTTTTTACAAATATCTGCGTAACTGATTGAAAATCGAGTTCCACTTTTGGATTTAGTTTGTGTTAACAAAACTCTTCATCATAAGAATGGGATATGTTCTATGTGGTAAATAATCTCTGCTACTGTTGCCATGGAAACGCAAGAGGAACGAATTTCTACTGCGTAGTCTGCTGCTTATGCTTCAATGTTCGTCTGTATCAAAGTCTGTTTGTAAACACTATTTAATCCAGATATGGTATTCTAGGGGGAATACGATGGAACTTTGCATCCGTGCTGTATCACTTGTTGATCAGTAATTCGTATTCATAAACATCTGGTTTAAAAAACATTATATGTATTATCATTTTGCAATATTTTAAATTGTCTTAAAAGTATAATTCAATTATTAAAAATTGCGTTTAAATCTTGGTCGAAAAGTCAAAGTTTTAATCTTGGTCGAAAAGTCAAAGTACGGTATTTGTCTGTATTTCATATCAGTGCTAAAGACTCAGCTATTGTATACATAACCTATTGTGGTGGTTTCTAAGCGACATTAGTGTGTGATTAATATGGTTTAAAATATATCAAAATGGCATATTTATGCAGAATAAAATTGCTCTAATAATCTGTTATATCAACTTATCCTGTGAAATCTTTCAAACATTTTGTAATCTTGTGGCAATGAATATTAAACTTTTCACACATACAACAAATGTGCATCATAGTTTCAAATCACAAAGCAAAATTTGTGGAAAATATTCAGAATTATAGTACGATCAGTAAATATAGTTAAAAAAAGTACATCAATGTCAATAGAGCAATTTCTCATTCTGAGCAATTTCCTCCTTGTGTAACGATGTTTTAAAAAGTCGTCTGCTGCAGGGGCTTCAAAAGCGTCTGCATGGTAGAAATAGTTCGTTATATAACGTTGTCAACTGGACAAATCATAGACAAATTGACCTATCAAAGTATTGCTTGTGTTCATAAACTGCACGATTTTTTCTTCTATCGCTAACTTACATAAAACTATGGAACGGACACTCAACGTTGTTGTTTTGTTTTTATATATTCACAGGTATGGACGTTTAGGCTACGATCCGATGTCAATACTTGCCCCATTACGTCAGTGTTGTATTATAAGAAAATCTACGTTTTTAAAATATTTCAAATTATACGCGGGACCAGTCCCTTTATCCAGCTACATGGAGCAGAGTCTAGCCAAGGACCCTGTGGCCCCGGTGCTTATTGACGGCAATTTGGAGGCTCTAGATAGAAGACTTTTAAAGATTTTAAAAACTGTAGCCGGCTGCATTGAAAAGTATTCTGTTCAACAAGTGATCATTGATGATAAGTATTAATAAAAAAAGAATGTAATCAAAACAACGTAATTGTTTATTGACGCCGCGTGGAAGCGCGGCGTCAGTATGGGATAGGTTTTAATTTTGTACCATGGGGTGACCAACAAATATTATTGTAAAGAACAACTCTGTAATATGTTTGAAAAAACAGCCTTTGTGATTGAATAAATTGTATTAACTGATTTAAGAAACAACAAGATACAAAATATGTACATCTGTTACAGTTGTTACAAAACTTTAGACACATTTAAATTGTTTTTAATAACTGTTCCCCAACTAACTAGGCTAAGCTTTTTTTATGAGTTGATTTACGGAGTTCACTAGGCTACGCTTTTTAAATGTTTGGTTAACTGCTCTGACGACTCGATTCATCAAAGCTCAGAAAAAAGATTTTTTCCTATTCATTTCTGTTGTATTACTAAACTTAAAACGTTCCTCCCCATACAGTTGTTCATTCAGACCATTGCAATCTTGCTATATGTTGACTATACATGAAAACTTTTTCTTTTAATTTCATAAATTATTTGTATTTTTTGTTTATATACTCTCGGTTTTTGTTATCATACTTCTGCTCAACTGGAAGGAGAATAGACTTCCCTCTCTCCCCAAAGCTTGTGTCACACTTAACTTATAACTAGAGGCATTAACACTTAAGTTAATATCTGTTAATATTTTGTTAACACTCTGGAAAATCTTGTTAACACTCTGGAAGCCACATTTTTGGCTTGAGCATGTTGAAACTTTGTCAGAATGTTAGTGATATCTAGACCAAGTTCGAATATGGGTCATGTCATGGCAAAAACTAGGTCACTAGGCCAAATTTTATGGAAATCTTGTTAACACTCTGGAAGCTACATGTTTGGCTTGAGCATGTTGAAACTTTGTCAGAATATTTGTCTTGATTATATATAGGGTAAGTTCGAATATGGGTCAGGTCAGGTCAACAACTAAGTCACTAGGCCAAATTGTAGAACAATCTAGTTAACACTATAGAGATTGCATTCATGTCTTGATGATATTGCCATTGGCGCTGAAAGAGTTATGTCTTAAAAAGCCCATTCTCAGGTGAGCGATTCCAGGGCCTCATGGCCTTCTTGTTTGTCTATCTAATTGATCTAGTTAGAGCAGATTTAAAATTAAGAAACTTCAGCTTGTATGACACTTTATTGTTGCAGTCAATGTTAAGCAAACGGTAAAACAAATGGTTTGAAGACTTTTAAAACTCGTCATTTCACGACTAAACTTTACATGCTGAATATCATATAGATCGTAGCATATAAAGTGTATACTCCCTACGTCAAAATGGACCCTTTTTGCTCTTGATAACGTTTTATTATAGACTATGGTATCCAGGTGATACATCCTGGCCTTCTTGTTTAAGATAAAGGTCGTTTGGCCTTCTTTACATCCTGTCCGTTTGCACAGGTTATTTAAATGTATTGAACTGCATCTGCTTCCCTTTAAGTCATGCCTTAAAATCATGCGCGGCGTATTTGATGCTTAGCATCAAAATTCGTCTTGTCCATACTGGTTTATATCCCGAGGTTAGGTAACTCAGTCTGTAACGACAATGAGTCACAATCCAGAGATCGTCAGTTCGATTTTAAAGTTAAAGGGGCCATCACAACGAACTCGTTCTCACTACGTTCTGGAAAATGGAGCCGGACGGGCTTAAACTGTGTATAAACGGAGTGGCCGTAGTAGCAACTGTTTACAATCTGTTTACAAACTAACTTTATGGACTGGCTCAGACGGGTTTGGTCTAGAATGGTGCTCCAAAACTGTGAGCATGTTCAAAATGTTCTAGCTACCATCCCGTTCTCCAATTAGACGGAGTGACAACGTACTTAAAACGAGATGGCATTACTTCATACGCTATGACGTTGTGCGGACGCGCACAATAACCCTTTCCCACATATATACGCTTTCTGACGCCTCTGCAGCAGACGACTTTTGAAAACATTATGGCACAATGTTTTCTACTTTATTTAATAATTGCCCTTTCATTCATTGTGCTTTTTCATATTTTAGCTTACATAAATTTTAAAGTCGTCTGCTGCAGATATGGTGTATGTGGAAAAGGTTAACATCTGTCTGTGAATCCGTGCTAAATTATTTAAATGTAAAGTTTGTGACAGACGTTTCTTGAAAGCTTCTGTAACTTTAGATTAGACACTGCATGCGCGGATGCGCAGACTTATTTGGAACTACACTTGTAGTAAATGACCTTAGTTGTCGTGGAACAACCCTAACATACAGTCATTGACGCCGCGTGGGAGCGCGGCGTCAGTATGGGATAGGTTTTAATTTTGTACCATGGGGTGACGTAATCGAAAAGGGAGCAACCAACATTATTGTTAAGAAAAACTCTGTTATATGTTTTAAAAAAAAAAAACCTTTATGAATAAATATTTTAGTTTTTTTTGTGTTCATCACTTTTGCTTGTCTGTGATTGGCTGAAATATTTTGTTCATAACCTCATGAATAAAAAAAAAATAACAGCGACGTGCTGTATTATGGAAAATAAAGTTGTAAAATACTATTATGTTTTATTACTCACTGAAATAGCCATATTAATGCTAAAATATAAGGAATGGAGCGGTTTTTTTTTTTCGTTTTCATGGGGGTATGAACAAAAAAACCTGATCACACTTTCTATGAAACCGCTTCGCGATTTCATAGAGAGTGATCAGGTTTTTTTGTTCATACCCCCATGAAAACGAAAAAAAAAGCTCTCCATTCCTTAAATAAATTGAATAAAATGATTTAAGATACAAAATACATATGTCTTCTACCGTTACTACAAAACTTTAGACACATGTAATGGGTATTTAATAACTTTCCCCTAACTTCGTAGGCTACGCTTTTTTTATAGTTTGGTTTACGACCCGAAAAAAGTTTCTGGCGATGTTTTTGCCTATTTACGATATTGAGATTTTTAAATAAATGGGTAATCTTTAAAAAATCAGTGATGATTCATTTTAATTACTACATATTACAGTATAATTCTAGAAACTGTAACAACAACGTTAACCTAACTATGCAATAAGCATGGCCGTAACGACCCGTTCTGTTATTTGTAAATGCAGCATGTCATGGCTTGGCGATTTTGGTCATTCTTATTTAATAGACGACAAGGTGTCATCGGTTCCCATAGAGTAATTAAGTTGTCTCTGCTTCCTTCCGCTATGAATACTTCGCTGTTTTCACGATTTCATCCGATTTCTAAAATTCATTGGATTCGTACCCGGTTTTTCATGTTTCGTTCGAGATTAACGATTCGTACCAACTGGTTTTCGCTCTTTGCTCTTGGGGAACTGACTTGACTATTTTCTTTTGTTTATTTTTCAGTTTTCTACTGGCATGTTCAAAACGATTAAAGTGACATTACAAACAAACAAAACATATTTAATAATTATTGCTATATGTTGACTATACATGTGAAATTTCATAATGCTCAATCTTGATCATACTTTTTTTCTTTTCTTTTTTAATTACTTCGTATTTTTTGTTTATATACTCCCGGTTTTGCTATCATACTTCTGCTAAACTGGAAGGAGGATAGACTTCCACCTCTCCTTCCTAAGCTTGTGTCACACTTAACTTATAACTAGAGGCAATACCTTAATATATGTTAATATTTAAGCACCTATATTTTTTTATTTCATGGATCTAGTTAGAGGATTTAAAACAGTTTATTGGTAAAAAAAAAAAAAGAGAAACTTTAGCTTGTATGACACATTATAGTTGCAGTGAATATTAAGCAAACCGTAAACCAAATGGTTTCAGGACTAAACTTGTCATTTCACGACTCAACTTCACATGCTGAATATCACATAGATCGTAGCATGTAAAACGTTTAATCCCTACGTCAATGTTGACCCTTTCTGCTCTTGGTAACCTTTTTATATAGGCTTTGATAGAAATATAGGCACATATTGCCCTTCTTGTTTGAAATAAAGGGACATTTGGCCTCCTTGTTCGAAATAGTTACACCCTGTCTGCTTGCACAGGTTATTTAAATGTACTGAACTGCACCTGCTTCCTTTAAGTCATGCTTCAAAAGCATGCGCGGCGTCTTTGATGCTTTGCATCAAAATTCTTCTTGTTCTATTACTTACATACTTAAGAATCTGCGAACAGTCGAGGAAGTCTATGTACAATTGTATCGTCTCACCGAAGACGTCACTGTCCGGCTTTATTTCCAAAAGTCTTGTCCCAAAACTAGAAGTAAAGTCCACAATATTTTCAGAAGTTGTCTGCAGATACCTCAACATGAGTTTTTATGTGGGAAAAGTTCATCACACAGATCTGAATAAAAGGTTGAAGAATATGTTGGGTGGCTGCGTTGACAAGTACAAAATTTCAAACTGCTGAAGCAAAAATTGCGGCCTCTATAGTGTTAACAAGATTTTCCTTCAATTTGACCTAGTGACTTATTTTTTTACCTAGCATGACCCATGTTCGAACTTGACCTACATATCATCAAGACAAACATTCTGATAAAGTTTCAACATGCTCAAGTTGAAAATAAGGCCTCCAAAGTGTTAACAAGATTTCCATTCAATTTGGCCTAGTGACCTAGTTTTGACCCGGCTTGACCCATATTCGAACTCGGCCTAGATATCATTTAGATAAACATTCTGACCAAATTTCAAGCTGCCTTAGTAAACAATGCGTCATTAATACAAACAAAATAGCTTGGTTTGCACAATTACACATACGATATTTGAAAATAAGGTTATGCTTTTTTATGGATAAATGGCGGAGGAATCAGAAACTCTATAAATACTTGAAATGGATAAAAACATATGGATAGGGTAACATATGTTTCGTTAACCCTTTCCCTAAAATATGCAGCAGACGACTTTGAAAATAAACGGGCAAAAATATGGCAGATATCTACAAATGATTATGGAATACAGATGACCATGTTGTGGCATAAGAAAATTGCTGATCATGAGAACTTTCTCATTTTGTCACAATGTTTTCAAAAGTCGTCCGCTGCAAATGTTTCCAGATGCATCTGAATGCGAGAAGTGTTCAATACATGCATGATATATACAACAGCAGACGACTCTACAGCTGTCGATTTATAATAAGGACATTGTGAAAATTGGAAAAGTTGCTCAACTCTATTTCACAAATATGTTTTCAATATTAAAACACCGTCGATTCATTTACACGTACTGCGTCAAAGCAGACGTACCAGGATAGGACCCTTCCAAATTGAATATTTCCTCGCGATGCTTAAAGAACACATGGAGCATATCGAGATGTAAGGAAAGGAGCTCGTGTCACGGAAACTATAAGATATGTCTGTTTTATTGGGGTTTTACGCCGCTTCACTTATTCATGATCCTTGGGTAAACAAACCAGTACTAGGCTAGACAATGCGCCTTGCCTATGGGCACTCCACCATGACCGCCGTGCCGCGAGTGGGGATCGAACCCGGGACATCCGGTTTTAAATCCCCGACGCTAACCACGGCGGATTAGATACGTAGGCCATGCTCTACGAAAACCAACCTCAAGATAGTTATGACAAGTGAGCCGTCCCACGAGATAACCAAAAGTATGGCCTCTGTGTAATGTATCGATCAAGATCAGCCTGCGCACTCCGCGCAGGTTAATCCGGGCCGACACAATCAGTCTCAGGGGCATAGATGCATAGAGTAATGATTCCCGAAACAAAAAATTCGCAGGAAGCGAAAAGTGTCTGTCCGGGTTAGCCAGCGCGGCATGCTTATGCTGATCCGGGTCGATATTTAACGCAGAGTCTACAAGGTTGGTTTTCTCGCGGGACGGCTCAAATGTAGATGAAGATCTATATATGCACCAATAATATCTGATAAAAATCTTCAATGTCAGCTATGCCTCTACAGCTACTGATACCTAGTGCTGATCCAGATTAACCTGTGCTGATAGTACGATCTCGTAGATCACTACCGGACGCTTTCTGAACCCTCGGAAGCAGAAAACTTATGAAAATATTGTGACGAGCACACTCCTTTTGTCAAAATGTTTTCAACTTTTTCAGTAATTATACCTTCATTTATATATATTTGCAATGTTTTCCATGTTTTTGACTGAATGTTTTCGTAGTTGTCTTCTGTAGCAAAGGCGTAAAGAGTCAACTAATTAGTTTTGTCGCTTTGAAAAAACATTTGGGTATTATAATATATATAGTGCATGACATTCGACGTGTAGAAGAGTGTATAGCTTATTATTCAATATCGCAGGACAGAGTAAACACGGTATACCCAGTTTTAAACAGTTTCATGGAATATATTAGCTTTTAACGCGACAGTGAGTTTAAGGACATGTTTGTCATAGAACTTGGTGAGGAGAAAAGAAAGGAAATTAGAATAATTGATTGGTGACATACTTTTTAAAAAATTCATATAATTGAATAGCTTAATAGTGTACAGTGAATAGAATACATGTGTTTCGTAGAAAAACAAAGTGATATAATAGGGATGGTAGTTGTTGACTATAAGTTTGAGAGAGAGAGGAGAAAGATAGAGAGAGAGAGAGAGAGGGAGGGAGGGAGGGAGAGAGAGAGAGAGAGAGAGAGGAGAGAGAGAGAGAGAGAGAGAGAGAGAGAGAGAGAGACGAAGAGAGAGAGAGAGAGAGAGAGACAGAGAGATAGAGGAGAAGAGAGAGAGAGAGAGAGAGAGATAGAGAGAGAGAGAGAGAGAGAAGAGAGAGAGAGAGAGAGAGAGAAAGAAGATAAAAGAGAGAGAAAGAAAAAGAGAGAGAGAGAGAGGAGAGGAGAGAGAGAGAGAGAGAGAGCGGAGAGAGAGAGAGAGAGAGAGAGAGAGATCAGAGAGAGAGAGAGAGAGGAGAGAGAGAGAGAGAGAGAGAGATAGAAAGATAAAGAGAGAGAAAGAAAAGAGAGAGAGAGAGAAGAGAGAGAGAGATGAGAGAGAGAGAGAGGAGAGAGAGAGAGAGAGAGAGAGAGAGGAGAGAGAGAGAGGAGAGAGAGAGAGAGAGAGAGAGAGAGAGAGAGAGAGAGAGAGAGAGAAAACCGAAAAATATAAATGTATTTTCGATATATTTTCCCAAGTTAGGTTTTTCAGTGGTGTATACAGTTGGAATATACTTGATGAAACGGTAAGAGATGTTGTGCATGAATTATCAGACGTAAAAGTAAATGATATCCTTAATTAGGTAACCAGGGGGCATTTATATTATTGTATTGCAAACATTGAACAATTTCGTTCATGGAAAGAATGCTTTCGATCTTGTAGTATCTCGAAAAATAGGTTGCATTAGAGTCTTAATCGCGTCATATTAACTCGACAATTTACATCAAAAAATATGCATGCAAATACGGCCCATAACAAACCTGTTGTTTTCAACCAAGTCAAATTCCTTTAGAATCGATCATATAGTAACAGTGCTGTGCCAGTCCCAGTATAAAACAATTTATTATGAATAATTTTCCCCAACAAAATATCTTCGCCTCATAATGTACCTATGTGTAGAACAATTGGTCTCACTTTTCAAGACTGGAAACAAAATATGGACCACTTTTATCATTTGTTTTGAAAATTTTCCCCAAACATTTTTAGATCTGCATATGCTTAAAATTGTCTTGTAACTTATTGTCAACCATGTTTTACAAGTCAAGAACGTTACTAGCATAAGGAAATCATGGGCACGAGTCACAATTAAGCCACAAATTCACCGAATCGCCGAGGACGTCACTAGACAAGTCTTTACCTTTCCTCTCCGCACACAGACGCACATGTTGCAGACGGCTTTTGAAACCAATTGGGCTATTGTGACAAAATGGAGAAAATTACTCCAAAATTGCCGTATATTATAGTTTTATATATTTTTCATATTATATTCAATAATTATTCTATCATGTATGGAAAACTTTCCATAATATTATTCTTCCCAAAATGTTTTCTTAGGTCGTTCCTGATTGCATATTTGTTGTATGTGTGGGAAAGGGCTTATAGACAGAGACACGAGAACCTGCGACCGTTCTATATGCTCAGGCGCACAAATAACCTGCACGGTTCGCCCACGGTGAAGAAGAATCGTAGGCGTAAAAACCACAAAACGAGGGCCAGCCGTGAGAAAAGGTACAAGCTGGTACAAGTTTTAAACAGTGTAGGTTCAACTCATCTCGTCCCATCTTGCCTCAGCGTTATCAGCATCTATACAACGTTGACAGATTCTTCTTACAAACTTTGTGTAGTTATGCGTGAACAGTAAAAAATTTTGATCAGACCTGTGTGTATGCAAAAGCTGATCTGGATCTAACCTGTCCACAAGAGAGGACAAAATAGTAACAGGCTCAAACACAGTCTTACTTTTTCGGCTATTTATTGCCTAATGTGATATCAAAACGGATGTGTGAAAAGATCCATGAAACTCTCCTCACGTTGGAAATTTGACACTGTTTATATCCGCCAACACATTGGAGAGGAAGATGTATCTTTTAAAATTACAAGTTAAAACATGCTCTAAACCGTTTCAAAAACTTAGGTAAACTATATTATGTGACTGGATATAAGGCTATCTACATGGTTAACTGTCGTTGGGCATTTTTTAAAAATGTATAACATTTTTATATCAATGGACGGTCAAATTATAAAACGTGTTTTAGGTCAAGATAAGCTAATTGAATTATTTGTAAAAACTAGACGGCGAAGGCGCAAATCTTCTACTATCTAAGGGG
>JASEVX010000003.1:138282431-138388753 GCA_031761405.1 Serripes groenlandicus | reverse complement strand
GATCACGCTGTTCGCTAATCAATTAAAAGAACCATTCTAGAAGCCTCTGATATACAGTGAAAATTTAGATTACATGGGATTGATATGCACATTTTGATTTGTTCTAGACTTGTTTTTTAACTACAGTGACCATGGGTGGAAACAAAAGCTTTGTGAAGATTGGAGTTGCAATGATGATTGCACTGCTATTCACTAACATAATCATGATGGTTACCTTACACGAACACGCAAATGACACAACAGTTATACTCAAAGAATATAGAAAAAGAAGTGATGATACACCAGGATCGGATTTAGCCAATACTCGCAGAGGACATCGGTCACATGATGAACACCACCATGGACATACCCAAAATGGCGGCCGCACGCATGGCAAGGAATCTGAAGATGGGTTTAACAGGGCTGATGACGCGGTTAAATCAAATTACTTTAATGGCGGAAGCCGGGATGAACAAGGCGACACCGGTGATCGTAGGAAAGCACAAGACAAAATAAGAGGAACTAAAGAAGGCAAACAAAGATTTGCTTACAATCGCCAAGAAAACAAAGATATTGAAAATATGATAAGGAAGTTTAACTCGTCTAGGTTTGAGTATTTTTTCCCGATCTCGTTTTGGTCAGACGACTTTCCCAGGATTGTCTACAACCTAGGCAGACGTAAAAAATCGTCGGGCGCAGGACTGTCCAACGTTAAGCGAGTAAATAAAAGGTAAAACCTTGGACCTTGTTGTTTATAAGATTATAATATTCTTAAGAATCGTTATGCTTACAACATCTACGTACAAGCCGGCTTTTTCTTTGCTCTGAATCGTCAAAAAGCTCACACCATCCCGAAGGTCGGATTTCACGTGGTGTGATTCAAATGCTTAACCATAATATATGCTCCGCTTGAGCAATTTATCCTTCTTCCACAATGCTTTCAAAACTCGTTTGCTACGACTCTTTAACTATCATATTAGGTAAACTGTTAACCCTTTCCCACTTGCAGACGCAATTTTACGAAGTGTTCAGTAACGCGGAGTTATTGCTACAACAACGCAATGTTTAACTAAACTGAGATGTTACACGACTGACTGATCTAGAAAATCTCTGTTAACATAACCATTGACCAGATAACATTGTTTCTGAAACACAGGACCATTTCAAATACATGCATACACAAGTCGGTACATACTGCTAACGTATAGCAAGCAGAATGGTAATGCCGCAAGCAAATAATTTTAAAAACACCTAGGAGTTGATTACCAAAATATATTTTGTGTCTATCAACATTCCATCAATCAAAATATAGTTTATGTGGTATAACACAGAAATACCTTCCATTTTTGTTAACTTTCTCTACCTCGAAGGTTTTAACAACGGTCCATCGGGATCCGATGTACAAAGATTTACCAATAGTTTACTCTCTGTTCAGATATCATGTCTGAAGCATTCAATCTTGTCTTGATAGGCGCATTTAATAGTGACCAGAGCTCTTTATGTATGCCAAATGCTTTATCTTTTTTAAGGGCCCAGTTCGTTTATTGGATATATTTCCGCTCTTTCACAATGGCAGTCGTGTATTGTAGATATTTTTGGTGAACTTCGATTGTTCAGTGGGTTACTAAGAGGGATATTTAAGTTCGTTCATTCAGCCAACCTAATGATTGACATGAGTCATTGAGATTACATCGCCTTTCAAAATATTTATTAAGATGAGAAGAAAGCTAGTTTTTTGGAACAATGTAGTAGAAAAGCCAGAAAACACATACGTATGTAAGCTAGTCGGCTTGATGAAACTGAATTTTCATTTCTAACGGCGTTTACCCTAATATATCAATCAATCAAACACTTTTTTGTTATAATAACAGTGCCCCAAACTGGCAGAGGTTCCACGCCAACATACGGCGATACTCCCTGTACGATACTCACGATCCAGTTATAGACGCTTTACTCGACGATATGGCAAATCTTCCGATAGAGCAAACAGGTAGCGTATATAGTAGTCATATTGATTACGTTAAAGATGTTTTATTGTCAAAATACTGTATAACACATAGACAGATATTAAACTAATTTAATGATTTTGTTCAGATGCAAAAGGGTATGACCACAAGTTCTTGAAACTAAAATACATCCAGTCCCAATGGAGCCTTAATTTCAGTAAATAGTATGTCTGTAGATTCAATAACAAATTAGAAGACATGCTAAGACATTGGTTGAGTGTTAGTTAGAGTTCGTATAGTTTCATGGGCACAAACGCAATTGCTGAAAATCACGTCAAGAAATGCACCCAATGGCCTTATATGAGCTATATATCCTTTCAGGCAAATTTTTATTCATGTGTTAATTCATGAACTATTTGAATGTGCTTATTTTGATAAATTACTATGAGTATAAGATATTGATATAGTGCTTATTTTAGAACTTTTTTTTTTTTCAAATTGCATGCCTTTTTACAAAATTTGCCAAAATACCGTTTAGCTTATTTCTATTTTCTGTTAGTTAGTTGAATATACTCATCTCCGGAAATTCGTGCAGTGTTTTATCCTAGGATAAAAAGACACGAAGTTAGTATATACACATATATGTATATATGAATACCTCTGATTGTTACATCTTACACACCGTTTTTTTCATGTTTTGTAATGCCTGTTACGCTGTTTTAAGAATAGTGAATCATAAAGTCTATGCATTGTCACTTTGCTAACGTTTAGCTTACACAACTTGATATCATTACACATTAGGAACTACCATGCTAACTTTGAGCTTTTTAAACGAGACTGGCACCTGTGCACACGACATTGGCTGATCTAAAGAACTGTAAACATAAACAACTGACAAGATACAATGGCCTCGCAATAGGGTGTAAAGATGTAATTAACTAGCTTTCTCTGTGACACGGTTAGCTTTCTCTAACTGCACTGTACATTTTGACAGACGCAATTGACCTGTCCAGAGAGTTGGACATCTTACCAATAATTAATGGACTTACTTCCCTAAGGCCGTAATTCTGGTAGTATAAGTATAGGACTGAGATATTATGAGAGCAGTCACTTTGGTGGCCGCGTGTGGTTGAGACAAGTTCTTATGAGAGCCATTGTTTGGCCGGGTTTTGGGACATGTGCATCTCGTTATAAACAAGTTGAAATGTATTATGAGTTGTTACTTTGTTACAAGGAGTAAGGGCTTTCGCAGCCAAAATAGTTTGCCTGAAAAGGGGGAACGCCCTGATAAAAGTGTTTAACTGTCAATGCTCATTAGTGAAAAAGTCGTCTTGCTGCAAGTAAAGTTTATTTTTAAATCATAGTAGTTAATTTCCAAAACAAGTATTTCGTTTATCGTTCAGCGTAAATAAGGTGTCCGAGGTATACATACATTAATCAAAACCATTTAAACATTTTATCATCAATCGTTTCCATTATTATAACGTCAAGCGTATTTCCTTATGTTGCTTATTTCACCAATGTATGCCTACACAGTATAATTATTACCTTCTATATTTAGACGACAATGCCGGGGGTACTGAGCTCAAGGTTATCGTGAAGTTCAAGGACAGAGGTCGCGCTATCATGAAGCCTATGCGGTAATACCCAATATTATTACAAATAAAATAATATAATCCTTTCTCCCTATAGAGGCAATATTAGACACGTTTGCTGCAGACAACTTATAGAAAAATTGCGGGAAACAGGAAACTTACTCAAAATGAGCTAACTTACTTTTATGTTTTCAATTCGAGGCAGCCACGATATTCTGTAATTATCAAGCGACATTGAAGAAATGTAATGTACAATCAGTAGTGCCTTCATTATTTTACATTTAATATTTTGAGAAGAATGACAGAGGTACCGAGTCGAGCTGTTTTGAAAAATGATGACGTAATAACGGGAGCACATGTCGTCATCCATAGCTTCAGATAACAGTTGATTGATTGATGATTGTTTATAATTGGATTATTGGAGTGGAGTTGAAGCCGTTTTCAGCGTTATTTCAAATATATCACGGTACACAGTTATCCTTACATGTATTTCCTCACTTTCTGGTAGATGTACTCCACTCTAATATCTAACTTTCCCAGGTTACTGGCTTCCTTATTAGAAGACTTTTGTCAATCATTGGAAATATGAACCTAACCTGGTTTTGAACTCTCAACCCATTGGTTGACATACATTGTCGTTCCCGACTGGGCTATTGTAGCTCGACATATGATAATGGTTTTCATGTTCAGTGCCTGTATACGCCAATCGTTCGGAAACCATTGTAGTTTAATTGTTTAAAGAAACGTATGGTTTGATCAATCAAAGACTCTTTGAATTTTCAATAAGAATAATTTATAGAACCGTTTTTAAAAATATGCCAATAAAACCTTTGTTGACATCAAAACTTGTTGTGGAACTCCAAGGAATCGTTTCACCTTTAAACGATTCTTTTGAGTGCCTTTTCCGGAAGGTCAAATTGATTTCAAAAAGACGATACTACGGAACACAACGACCCTTCAGCTCGTATGAAGACAGCTGGTTGTTACTTTTATCTTTTACTTAATATGCCATCGATGAATCGTCTACTTTCAAAACATTAGAGGGGAAAAAGTTAGATTCGATAAAGAGTAGAGTCTTTATGGTAATGAGTAAAAGTCATCGCCGGGCAGAAGCCCGCGACTTATATTTTTAATAGCTTTTCGGAAATGACATGGGAGGAGAGTTATTATTAGAATTTTTTTTTAAATGTCTTGAACATATTACAGTTGTGATTGTTTAAAAACACTTAGTTATGACACATCTGAAATGAAATAAATAATCCGATGTTTTAAGTATTTGCAGTTTCTTTATTTTGACTCGAATTTATGTTTTTTGTCTTAAGAGTCCCTGCTAAACTTGCTGCAAACTGTTATGTGTCAATATCGAGATAAAAATCACGTCGAATTCTCCTTTTAATAGCAATTTTAAATTACTGAATGTTATTTTCATGTTCAAAGAAATGTCTAGATTTGTGTAAAATTCATTTAATGATGTTAATCCATGAATATCTAAAATAGGAACTGTTTCTAAGCTTAATATGTTGATCAAGTGACTACCGAATACCGACTGCGTAGATAAATCTCCTTTGTAGAGAGCCGTTCTTTACACTCACTTGCAAATAGTTAATTATAGGTGATTTAAAATGTTTATTTGGTTCGAAACAAATGAAGAAAAGAACAAACTGAGATAAAACTAGTTTTAATATAAAACTTACTTTGAATGAACACTCTCTGCCTATAAAGAGAGTGTAAAAAACGACAATTATGCGAAGAAGAAACGAATTGGGTCTTTCGAACAAAATTATTTCGTCCTTGACAATTTTAAATGTGTCATTAGATTCCCTACACGCATTTTGCTTGCAATCTGCATATTGTTATGCATCATTGATACAAGGGCGCATCTCATTATATAATTTTAAAACATGAGTAGACTAATGATTGGCAAGATTACTCATTTCCTGTTTATGATCAATAATTAGTTGGCTGTGTGTATGGTCAACCTACCTTAGAATGAAGAATGATCATAAACAATGAAAGGCTTCAATTATATTTCAATGAAGGACATTCACTTCGTTGACAAAGAAATGCAAGTTATGATACATTTTCACTTGACCCCACCCCTGATGTTCCAATATGCCCCTCAGTTGATAACTGTTGTTTTAACTACTATAATGTAAGTGTTAAGCATAACTGCAGTATGTAATTCCGGCGACATTGATGCGTTGCTTCAACTTTCTCTTGTTGCTTTTTGTGATAAGTTTATCATATCCCTGCGCAATATGTCTTCAAACGAAGAATGCTGGAGAGGAAGCCAATATCAGCTGTATCATAGAAAGGTTTAACCATTGTCCTACTGAATACATTAATAGTATCTCTGATTTAAACAGGTTCTCTTGAATATATTTTACCTGATATATACGTTTTATCACACCTTCTTTTAACAGACGTCGTTTTAAAACAGTATGACAAAAAGAGAAGTGTAAACCCCTACAAAAGGAAATATATTCCCGAAATAGATAACACATGCCATGATATGTGTTTTACAGATACCCAAGAGACTGGCCGGTCAACCCCAACATTTTTGTGTTTAGCGAAATGGAGAGGCACATTGCTGAAATAGCTGCGTTTCACCTTGATAGGTAAGTGGTAGTTTAGTAACCCTTTCAGCGCCGGGTTATTTGAAGTAGACTCTCCCCATGTTTAAAATCGGGGTTCTCTATTTCTCATGTAATACATTTTTTGGACTATTTTGATAAGTAAAAGGCAAATCATGCTGATATTAGGTGAGACAGTTAGTCACGAGCTGACTCACCTGAAACTGTATTGTTTGCAAAAAATCTCAAATGTAGGTCCATATCACACTCGGTTTCTGTACTTGTTAAATTGTATTTGTTTATACCCGGTTACCTTCCCGATGTATATACCTAATGACTTTGCAGGCGATAATTTAATTGGCTGACGTAAAGGTCAATTTGTGACCTCAACAAGCAGTAGTCAGCTGTGCGTTCAGTGAAATGTGACGTTATCAAACGGTAGCCAATCATATGGAAACATGTGAATCCGCCGTGGCCAAGTGGTAAGTGTCGGGGATTTAAAACCAAGAGATCCGGGTTTGATACACACTGGCGGCGGTCAAGGTGGAGTATCCTTGGGCAAGGCACATTTTCCTAGTCTAGTACTGTTTTTTTTTACTCTTGGATCATTGATAAGTGGACTGTCGCAGTGGTATAACTGATGAAATAATGTTGAAAACGGCGTTAACCCATAATAAAACAAACCATCAATCAAAGTACAGCCACTTCATTCCTTGTACGAACCGAAACAAACCGTGGACTTCCAAACTACCTCACTGAACCCAATGCCGATCTCTACAGGTGTGTGCGATGGCAGTTTAAGGTCTGGCACTAATGAGATTTCGATTTTCGGGATGTTAATTATTATAAGTACTAGTATGAAAAGTTTCAATCAACGTGAAATGCATTATGACATGCAAGCGTATCCCTTAACCTGCTGAAGTCCTACAACTTGTACCACTGTTCTTCACTTTCAACAAGTTCAAGTATATTTAACTCTTTTACTGACGAATTTCACTAAGTCTACTCTTCCATGTTGAAAATTCGACCACACCATTTTTCATTTAACAGAAATACTAGTAACATTTAATGTGTAGAGTTCGGAAGAGTTCTGATTGACAGGAAGTGTGTTTGTTTTCCAGTTTGCTGAGATTCGGTAGAGTTCCAATTGACAAGAAGTGTGTTTGTTTTCCATTGCTGAGATTCGGTAGAGTTCTGATTTACAGGAAAAGAGTAATTGTTTTCCAGATTGCTGAGATTCGGTAGAGTTCCGATTGACAAAAAGTGTGTTTGTTTTCCAGATTGCTGAGATTCGGTAGAGTTCCGATTGACAGGAAGTGTGTTTGTTTTCCTGAATGCTGGGATTCGGTAGAGTTCTGATTGACAGGAGGTGTGTTTGTTTTTCAGGGATTCAGTAGAGATCAGATTAACAAGTCGATTGTTTGTTTTTCAGATTGCAGGGCTTCGGTAGTGTTCAGATTAACAAGTAGATTGTTTGTTTTCCAGAATGCTTGGATTCTGTAGTGTTCAGATTAACAAGTAGATTTTTTGTTTTCCAGAATGCATGGATTCTGTAGTGTTCAGATTAACAAGTAGATTGTTTGTCTTCCATATTGCTTGGATTGGGTAGTGTTTAGATTAACAAGTACATTGTTTGTTTTACAGATTGCTGGGATTCGGTAGAGTTCCTCCTACTGTTGGACGAAACATAAATCTAACAGAATTTAAAGATCTCGCACCGAGTTCTGTAAGTGAAACTTTCTATAAATCACCAGGTAAGTCTGTTTTTGATACTGTTTCTGTTACAGCCGTGCGCTCGTGTCGTAAATAGAAACCGTAAATTTGTTTCCCACGAAAAGATATCTACCAGAGTAACAGATTATATCGTTTATACTAAGAGAGGCAGAATTTGAAAGCAGTCGATACAATGCCAATTTAACGGGGGAAACGTAAGAACACGTATACCAAGAAAAAGACAACAACAACTAAATTAAACGTCAAAGTTTGAATGGATAAAACTAGTGATAGAACCATGTTATAAAATATGGAAACAAAGATTAACATCAATGGTCTATATTTCCACCTGAAACAAAAGACAATCGGAAATGTTGAGCCGGGACTCTTACTCACGACCCGTATATGACGGCGTTAATATCAAAGTAGCTTCACGTTTGTTACAACATTTGATCTGATAAATTGAACTGTCGCATGTAATAAATAAATAACGGCGTTCTGGTTCGATAATGATATATAGTATAGTTAGCTCGTCTTGTCTTCATCATGCAATATCATTTAATTAACATGGAACATAGCCAGTTTTTTTCTTCTCGCATGTGTATTCTTCACTATACACAAACACCAATGTTGGTATATCTCCTTTTAATATATTTAGAGAATAATAGTTTGTTTCCATATTATATAAATAAGGGATATTTTTTGAGAACAAAAATTGATATTTTAGGTATCTCTCTGCCTCTGTATGCCTGTCTGACTGTAGGTCACTCGGTTCTAGTACAAGTATATGCCAAAATACGTATTTTTTTGTCGTAGAGCTGGTGAAAACATGGGGTCAACCATTTAAAGGGAAACCCCAACAAATTACCAGCAGTTAAAGTGACCACGTCTTGCAAAAAGGTGCTTTAATGCATTTATGGTTTGAAATAACATAAGAAAGATTTTGAGTTGTTTAAGTAGACCTACAATTCTAGTCTTTCGTAACAAGTTACATCTATGGCTTTTCTAACTACAGGCGGACAGTGCATCACCTGATGAGACAGTGCGTGTGGGGTGGTTGAGACAACCCTAGTATTAACCCAGTACATGAGTAACACGACATGTTGTTCATATGTATTCAAAAGCGTGTTTGTCGTATTCAAGATACCATTAAGTCTTCCCTCTGATGGCACGCATACCCTAAAACAAATGAAAGCGAACAAATACATGTATCGTTTAGACTATTGGTTAATTTACCGCCTCGCTGCTGGAGTGATAGAGCGGTCCTGCCTCGGGTGCGGGAGGTCGCTGGTTCGATCCCCGTCCGGTTTAAACCAAATACTTTTAAATAATGTCTTCTCTTCTTTGCGCTCAGGGTTGCGGGGTTAGGGTTATGACTGACTGGTTGGTGTCTGGAAAAACGGACCAGATAGTACTGTAACTTACCCAGGAACGACGAGTGATATAACTGAAAAAATGCTGAAGCGGCGCAAAACACCAAACGATTTATTACATGGAATCGCTTTCGTTTGCACTGTACCACACGCAGAGGCATACACGTCTGCAGCAGACGATTTCTAAAAAAACATTGAGACAAAATGAGAAATTGCTCACAGTGAACAATTTCTTCGTTTGTCACACAGTGTTTATGACTCTTTCTTAATAATTACACTTTTAGTCTTGTCTTCTTTTTGTCTAGAAATCGTCTTCATGTGAGAAAATGTTTTTTAAAAACATTTAACATTTACATTATTCATTAATGATTTCCTTATTTTACAGCTGGTAATACGTGCTTTTTTGGAAAGTGTATTTATTTTTGCAACAGCGCTACACCGTTTTTGTGGCAATCCTGACATCATTGAAGCATCTATGATGGCCTATCTTCCTTCACGACTATTAGCCAAACGGTCAAGTTGGTATCAACCGTACAGACGTGCGTACAGGTATAACTCGACGGTGTAATCTACAAATGGACAGTTACATCTCTCTCTCTCTCTCTCTCTCTCTCTCTCTCTCTCTCACGTCTCTCTCTCTCTCTCTCTTCTCTCTCTCTCTCTCTCTCTCTCTCTCTCTCTCATCTCTCTCTCTCTCTCTCACTCTCTTCTCTCTTCTTCTCTCTCTCTATCTCTCTCTCTTCACTCTCTCTCTCTCTCTGCTCCTCTCTCTCCTCTCTCTCTCTCCTCCTCTCTTCTCTCTCTCTCGTCTCTCTCTCTCTTCTCTCTATCTCTTCTCTTTCTCTTCTCTCTCTCTCTTCTCTCTCTCGTTCTCTCTCTCTGGTCTCACTCTCCCTTCTCTCTCCTCCTTCTCTCTATTCCTCTTCTACTCTCTCTCGCTTCTCTCTCTCTCTCTCACTCTCTCTCTCCTCTCTCTCTCTCTCTCTCTCTCTCTCTCTCTCTCTCTCTCTCTCTCTCTCTCTCTCTCCAACCGAAATTTCATGTTTATGCTTAATAATTTTAAACACAGCATTTTTAAAAGTAACACAAAATTGGTCAACGTCATAACGGTATCTTCTAACGTTATGTGGATAAACGTCATAACATTATATGTTAACGTTATAACTTTATGCTAACTTTATGTGGGTCAACGTTATAACATTATGCTTATGTTATGTGAGGAAGAATTAAACCTTGTTCTTTTTTATTCAGCAAATGGAAAAAAGCCGCATGGGAAAAAGACGAGAATTTTTGTGACACAGTCAAGACAACCTATCCCTTCAATACAGGGAAGTTACTTCTTGACATGATAGATTCACATACCTTTGATTTCTTAAATGGTAAGCATTGATGTAGAATTTATATGGGACATTCTCAATGATTGATTGAAATGTGTTTTACGAGGCTTTCAACAGAAGTTCCTTTATATCACGGCGTTTGCCGAGTGCAATATTTGTATTGCCAGTATTATTTATCCTGACACCGATGCATCCATCGCAATTCAATCCCCGACATTATGAATGCAAAGGGAATGAAGCACCCATTGTCATTCAAGTATTTGGTATGACCCGTCCCGACCAGAGATCGAACCATTGTCTATCAGTCACGAGACAGACGCTGTAACCACTACACAGCGGAAACTGTCAATGCTCCATGAAAAGCATCCATATATTATAAACGGCAGTATTATCAAAATTAGAAATTTAGAATTAAGAATGATATATATTTGCAAATCTTTGATGCATGGTGAAAATTGGTTATATATGCCAGTTCGTCATCACCAGACTAATTATCATGATCAAGTTCAAGTTCTAAAAGTGTAATAGTCATTCAAGATCACCGGCCCAAATGTATACCATACAATATAAATGCAATACATAACAATAACACGGTTGTGTCATGGGAGTGAATCTAGAAAACCTTAACATATATTGTATACATACAAATGTAGTTACATCCCTTCATATATTATATGAGCTAGAAGGTGGTGTTCATATCATGTTGATTTACGTAGTGTTTCGTGATTAGAGTTCAAGAGTCTATAGAAATCATTTACACGTGTTCCATCATAGTACCAATTAAATAAATAGTATTTTCGAATCTTTTTTATATTTGCTACATGCAAAGAAAGCATGGTATTCACAGTCTTAAACAGAAACATATTCATTATTACGACAATGCAAACAAATAAGATCTTCTGATGGTGTGTAATTACATCTACCGATTTCTATTCGCATCGTATGGTAAGAACATCTACATTTGCTAAATGCTACTTTATGTTTATATATAACGTATTTCTAATGAAAGATATCTCTCACCGTTTAAAAAAGTTTTAAGATGTCTATAATGAGAACAACTACTTGATCTATTTATAGTTTCAATCCACATTTTTTTTAAAAAACAGTCAATGATTCGACTTTTTGAAACTTTTGATAAAAGTATTTTCATCGCCAATATATTGGGATATCCATATATATAATAACTATTGTGGATGTATACAATATTAGGAATACATTTATAGACCTAAATATGCGACACATACAATGGGCGTTATCAAATATTTAAATAATTATTTTGTTGGAAATTATCCAGCTTGGGCTGCCAACTTATCTTTAGCTAATTACAGAAGTCCCGTATACTTATTAACACGTGTTGTCTGTAAAACAATTAGAGGCAGTTTCTGCTCAATAAGCTACATTGTCTGCATTAACATTAAGCAAATCATATCAGGTATTTCATTGGTTATAGTGATACCAGAACCACATTTCTCTCCAAGAAAAGCAGATAACTCATTAATAACAAGAGCGCCAAATGTCACAAAATACGCCCGTCCTGTTTTTTTGAGACCAATAAAGTATAGTGATAATTGGTTGTACATTAGGCAAATTTAGAGAGCAGACACTGTTAGTACAGTTTTTGCCATTTCGAGGGACATAAGTGTGTAGTGACTAAGATAACGTGGTAAGTTATCGAACTTGTCCAATATATTATGCCAATATACATTCTGACCAAATTTGGTGATGATTGGACAAAGGCTTCTAAAGTTATTGAGCTGACAAGACCAATTTTAGGTAAAATCTATAATTAAAGGGTGATAACTCTTGATTGACTAAAGCAATATGGCTAGTTATCGAATTTGTCCGACATATTATGCCAATACACATTCTGACCAAATTTGGTGATAATTGGACAAAGGCTTCTAAAGATATTAAGCTGAAAATCTCAATTTTAGGTAATTTCTTTTATAAAAGGGCGATAACTCTTGATTGACTAAAGCGATATTGCTAGTTATCGAACTTGTCCGAGATATTATGCCAATACAAATTCTGACTAAAATTGGTGATGATTACACAAAGGCTTCTAAAGTTCTTGAGCTGACAATACCAATTTTAGGTAATTTCTTTAATAAAAGGGCAATAACTCTTGATTGACTTAAGCGATATGGCTAGTTATCGAACTTGTCCGAGATATTATCCCAATACACATTTCGACCAAATTTGGTGATGATTGGACAAAGGCTTCTTAAATTATTGAGCTGACAACATCCTGGACGCCGCCCGCCCGTCCGCCCGCCCGTCCGCCCGCCCGTCCGCCCGCCCGTCCGCCCGCCCTTACGCTCGCCCGTACGCCGCAGGTAAAACTATAATACGAAACGTTTTTTGCAGAATTTTCGCACGTCCTTATCTACGGTCATGATCACTCCTTGACAGCGGTTATGATTATAGGTTATTGACCCTGTACTGTGAAATCATCGTTGGACCGAGTTCTTGGGTTGACGTTGCCGAGCTTAGATCTTTTTAAATAGCAAATATGGCCCAATCTCTGCAACAGTATATTTGTCAAGTCCGCATCTTTTATATTTTACGAGATTAGAAAACTAACTTCAAATAATGAAAATTTGTATTTCAGTAAAAGATCAACACCACAACTAACATCATTATCACAACCATCAACAATACTAACATCATCCTCATAGTTATCGGCATCATCATGAATCATCAGCATCGTGTTTATCACTATATATCAACGGCACGATCACCGCCAGTATCAATTAACCACATAACCACCCCCATCATCGTTATGATCATCGCAAGCATCATCATCATTATCAACACCATCACCATCGTTATTGTCATCATCAGTATGATTTACCAGCATTGTTATTATCACTACCAACCGTCATTCTCAATTAAAAACATCATTATTATCAGATTCAACACAACCGCATCACCATCATCGCCACTATCATCATCATTATCAACACCATCACCATCGTTATCGTCATCATCAGTATGATTTACCAGCATTGTTATTATCACTACCAACCGTCATTCTCAATTAAAAACATCATTATTATCAGATTCAACACAACCACCACCATCATCATCACCATATGTAGCATCTGTTTCAACACAACCATCACCATCACCATCATCATCACCATATGTAGCATCTGTTTCAACACAACCACCACCATCATCATCACCATATGTAGCATCTGTTTCAACACAACCACCACCATCATCATCACCATATGTAGCATCTGTTTCAACACAACCACCACCATCATCATCCCCATATGTAGCATCTGTTTCAACACAACCACCACCATCATCATCACCATATGTAGCATCTGTTTCAACACAACCACCACCTTCATCATCACCATATGTAGCATCTGTTTCAACACAACCACCACCATCATCATCACCATATGTAGCATCTGTTTCAACACAACCACCACCATCATCATCACCATATGTAGCATCTGTTTCAACACAACCACCACCATCATCATCACCATATGTAGCATCTGTTTCAACACAACCACCACCATCATCATCACCATATGTAGCATCTGTTTCAACACAACCACCACCTTCATCATCACCATATGTAGCATCTGTTTCAGCACAACCATCACCATCATCGGCACCACCTTTATAATCACAAACACCACCAACATCATCATCATCATCATCACTACCATCGTTATTATCTGTTTCAACACAAACATCATCATCATCGCCACCATTATTAGTGTCAATCATCAGCATATACATGAATTCTTTTTTCAAAATAATCTCATAAAAATAAGCATAATCGTCACCACTATTTTCATCTTCTTTCATTTCTTCTCAGGAAGTAGATATGAAAGTTTACACGAAAATACCCTTTATTTTATAGGAAACAAGGACAGGCACAGTTTTTCAGTATTCAAGGAGTTTGGCAATTTTTCCTTTCCAATCTTATTCGATAATGGCAGAGGGTAAGATTACCTTTCTTTACGGGGTCTGGCTCACGAGTTGTGTCCTACAACGAAATATGTACTGAACCTTCTTTGAATGATTGTTAACCGTGATTGAAATTCAAAATATCTTAACGTCATAATATAGTATCCGGAAAACTCACCCTGGGACGATAACTCGCCCTATGACAATTCACACTAAAGTATCATTATCATACGTTTCAGGCCTCCACATCAACTTTTGAAACTACTTGCCTTTCTTGCCCAGTCGGACAAGTACTTGAACATTTACTTGCCCAGACTCAAATATAACTTGCCCGAATAATGTTTTAATTGTAAAAATCAATCATGATATAATCCGTTTTTACAAATATCTGCGTAATTGATTGGAAATCGAGTTTCAATTTTGGATTTCGTTCGTGTTAACATAACTTTTCTCCATAAGGTTGGGATATTTTCTATGTGAAAAAAATCTGCTACTGTTGCCATGGAAACGTAAGAGGAACGAATTTCCACTGCGTAGTCTGCTGCTTACGCTTCAATGTTCGTCTGTATCAACGTCTGTTTGTAAACACTATTTAATCCAGATATGTGATGGTATTCTAGGGGGAATACGATGGAACTTTGCATCCATGATGTATCACTTGTTGATCAGTAATTCGTATTTAATAAACATCTGGTTTAAAACTTATCTATATATTATTATTCTGCGATATTTTAAATTGTCTTAAAAGTATAATTCGATTATTAAAAATTGCGTTTCAATCTTGGTCGAAAAGTCAAAGTTTTAATCTTGGTCGAAAAGTCAAAGTACGGTATTTGTCTGTATTTCATATCAATGCTAAAGACTCAGCTATTGTATACATAACCTATTGTGGTGGTTTCTAAGCGACATTAGTGTGTGATTAACATGGTTTAAAAGATATCGAATGATCAAAATGGCATATTTATGCAGAATAAAATTGCTTTAATAATCTGTTATATTGTAACGAATATGCAAATTAGCATCACCGTTTCGGGGTGATGGGGTTTAGGGTTAGATATATAAGACAAGTGGACCCCTTCAGGGTTGAGTATACTTTTCGCTGAAGGGATCTTCTGCGTCTTTAGCCCGGCACGTTACATTGGTGACAGCGGTGGGATAAAGACAACTGCCATATCGGAGTTGCCTTACCCATGGGTTTCCCAGGCCAAGACTCGGGACGAGTCTTCTCGGAGTGGGAAGTATTGTAACGAATATGCAAATTAGCATCACCGTTTCGGGGTGATGGGGTTTAGGGTTAGATATATAAGACAAGTGGACCCCTTCAGGGTTGAGTATACTTTTCGCTGAAGGGATCTTCTGCGTCTTTAGCCCGGCACGTTACAATATCAACTTATCCTGTGCAATCTTTCAAACATTTTGTAATCTTGTGGCAATGAATAACTTTTCACACATACAACAAAGTTGCATCATAGTTTCAAATCACAAAGCAACATTTGTGGAAAATATTCAGAATTATAGTACGATCAGTAAATATAGTTAAAATAAGTATGGTCAATGGAGCAATTTCTCATCATGAGCAATTTCCTCCTTGTGCAACGATGTTTTAAAAAGTCGTCTGCTGCAGGGGCTTCAAAAGCGTCTGCATGGTAGAAATAGTTCGTTATATAACGTTGCCAACTGGACAAATCATAGACAAATTGACCTATCAAAGTATTGCTTGTGTTCATGAACTGCACGATTTTTTCTTCTGTCGCTAACTTACATAAAACTATGGAACGGACACTCAACGTTGTTGTTTTGTTTTTTATATATTCACAGGTATGGATGTTTAGGCTACGATCCGATGTCAATACTTGCCCCATTGCGTCAGTGTTGTATTATAAGAAAATCTACGTTTTTAAAATACTTCAAATTATACGCGGGACCAGTCCCTTTGTCCAGCTACATGGAGCAGAGTCTAGCCAAGGACCCTGTGGCCCCGGTGCTTATTGACGGCAATTTGGAGGCTCTAGATAGAAGACTTTTAAAGATTTTAAAAACTGTAGCCGGCTGCATTGAAAAGTATTCTGTTCAACAAGTGATCATTGATGAAAAGTATTAATAAAAGAGAGTGTTATCAAAACAACGTAATTGTTTATCCATACTGGTTTATATCCCGAGGTGAGGTAACTCAGTCTGTAACGACAATGGGTCACAATCCAGAGATCGTCAGATCGTCATTTTAAAGTTAAACATGACAACGAACTCGTTCTCACTACGTTCTGAAAAATGAAGCCGGACGGGCTTAAACTGTGTATAAACGGAGTGGCCGTATTAGCAACTGTTTACAGTCGGTTTACGAACTAACTTTGGACGGGCTCGGACGGATTTGGTCTAGAATGGTGCTCCAAAACTGTGGGCATGTTCAAAATGTTCTAGCTACCATCCCGTTCTCTAATTAGACGGAGTGAAAACGTACTTAAAATGAGATGGAATTACTTCATACGGAATCGTACTAGGGACGTGCTATGACGTTGTGCGGACGCGCACATTAACTCTTTCCCACATATAGACGCTTTCTGACGCCTCTGCAGCAGACGACTTTTGAAAACATTATGGCACAATGTTTTCTACTTTACAAGTGATTATTGATGATAAGTATTAATAAAAAAAGAGTGTAATCAAAACAACGTAATTGTTTATCCATACTGGTTTATATCCCGAGGTTAAGAAACTCAGTCTGTAACGACAATCCAGAGAACGTCAGTTCGAACCAACAAAACTTACACCTGTCATCGCGAATTAATTGATTGGCTGGTGTTTTACGCCACTTTCAACAATGTTGAGGTTATTTCACGGCGTTTCATGGGCGAGTTACTAGTACTACTGGTCCATTTATCCTGACACCAGCCAGTCAGTCGTAATTCTCACTCCGCAACCATGAGCGCCGCCATTTTTTAAAGTATTTGGTATGACCCGACCGGGGATCGAACCCATGACCTCCCGAACCGGAGGCGGATGCTCTACCACTTCACAACCGAAGCGATGTCTTTCATCAACAAGCTGTGTGGTTTACGCAAGCCATACTAGAGAACATTAGACAACACATGGATATGTAAACACGCCCGCCACGCTGTGACTGAAAACTGCGTTAAGTATAAGAGCATTTTACATCTATAAAAATATCGTGTTACTCAATAACATTCAAATGCATCAATATATAATATCTAAACACAATTAGGGATGGGGTATCATATTATTTCACGAATACCACGGATAAAATATGTTTTATACAAATGTTCAACTTCATTTATCTACTTAACCTAATGTTAATGTTTACAGTTCAAGACCTTATGAAACTATCAAATGATGGTGCAAAATCATATTTTATCAAGCTTAGAGCAACCGATATATTCAAAGCTGAGTACCTTTAAGAAGCGCATGGATACTTCACAGAAGGAGAGCTCAGTCTCAGCTTTCTGTTATACAGCAGAGACTATCGTCAGAGCAGACGTTTAGTTGCCACCATAAAGGGAACGAGGAGCAGCACAGAGTGAACGCACAAGTTCACTAGCGCTTAACAGAGGCAGAGTTTTTTTTACAAGATGCCACAAGAGTGAATCCCGCTAGGGCTGTTCTGAGAGCGCAGAAAAATATTTCAGAAGGCATATACAGTACATTCTTAATCACAGACAGATATTGGTAAATGTGGCTGATGCTACGGACCTTGGTTGGCGTGTCGTGCAGGAGTACAGTACGAAGCACATACGTTAGCCGAAGACTTTGACGATGAGAAGAAACTCCAAAGGGCACAGTCCAAAATGGAGAGAAAATAAAACAGGAGAAGCGTTTCCAAGGTCGCGGATTTGCAAGTTATTTCAACCCAGGAGAAGTGCAGCGAACACGGAACCCGACGAGACCAGCAAATGTTCAACCTTGAATATCTAGCTTGGTATTCTGTATTCATGTCTATATTTGTAAAACTTAACGCTGACCTGGAATATCTTGCACGGCCATTGGTGTTCGAACTCATATAGCAAACTGAACGCCAACATAAAACATCTTACTCGGTTATCGGTGTTCGAATTTATAAAGCAAACCGAACGCCGACCTGGAATATCTAGCTCGGCTATCTGTCTGTCATTTGTCTTCGAATGTATATAGCAAACTGAACGCTGACCTGGAATATCGAGCTCAGCCATCGGTGTTCGAATTTATGTAGCAATTTGACATATGATTGATTGATACGGGTTTTACGCCGTTTTCATCAATGTTTCAGTCATATCACATATTCATGTGTTTCCTGGCATTCTTACACCAGTACTCCTCACAACACAACTTCCAATGTGTGCGACGAATGACAACTGTCACTGACTTTTATCGAAGAACGAAAAACGATGTTGACCAAGATGGGGTTCGAACACACTACCAATAGATTGATAGCTCGCGACGCTACCGACCGAGCGCACCGGGGGCACGGCTAACAATTTTTACTCCGACCTGGAACACTGAGGTTGGCCATCGTTATTGACATTTATAAAGCAAACTGAACGCCAAACCTGGAATACCGAGATCGGCCATCGGTATTTGAATTTGTATAGCAATTTGAATGCTGACCTGGCATACCTTAGCTCCGTCAATTGATTGCTTGATTTATTATATCGTTTTCAACAATATTTCAGTCATATCACGGCGGCCAGTTCACATGCTTATTTGTTTCCTGGCGTTCTTACACAGTACTCCACACAGCAGACCTTCCAAGATACTGGCTACGTTTCCACATGTACTGATATACCATTAGTGGTAGACGAATGACAATTGTAATAGTGACTTTTGGCGAACGTCGGAAAGAATGTTGGACGACCTGGGTTTAGAACTAAACCAGCAATGGCGAACCCTAGTTAGTCACTTGGTAGAATCATTAAGTCTCTCCAACAGAATAAAATCCGCACCAACAGGATATGTACACTTATACACAATACATTGTGCTTTCAACTTCAGGAAGATCATACTTAATAAGTAGAGGTTTCACTAAACATGCCCATAATTTGGATTTGTCCGATTTCAGCTATCTGCCTTTCAAAAGGTTCTCTTGAAATAGTCCCTGCTTTTTTATAACATATGTTGTTAATAAAGTTCAAGATATCTAGCTGAAATAAAGTCTCCAGTAGCAATAATCCAGAAAGAATATACACACAAGGGTCAGCGGCGTTCAGCGGGAGCGAAAGGATCTGCTTGATTGACTTTGTGTGGGAACGTTCCATCACTTCGATCTGTTTATGGATAAGACAGAAAGGTTCTATGCCATACATTACGACAGACAGGATGTATACTTAGTACAATGTAATCGACGTTTCATGACCCATGGCCATGCAGATCCGCACCCATACGATTGTACATAGCGAGTTTTACTACACTATCCGACTACTAGTAAATGTAACAATTTCAAAAGCTGCCAATGCGCATCAGTAACATAAACTTTGTATATGTCTGTCGACAAAATCCCCCCTTGTCATACACCCTGTAGAATACCAAAAGGTTCACTAACGTCATTACCGTGTTTTACTACACTTTTCGACTGTAAATGTAACAAATTCAAAAGCTCCAAATGACTTCGCATCCAGTAAAACAAAATGAGCCTAACACTTCCTATTGGCACTTCCCCTATAAAATTCTTCCAGAATGTATGCTGCGTTCAGTGACGACGAACCAGCTGTTAATCCACGATGTACATGGTTTTGTACTGAGTTCTGGTTGAATTATTTTGCTTATAACTGATCCGATCGTTTTACAAAGTGAATTGGCTGTCCGTAAGATATTCAACAATAGCATAAACAGATATTCTTACGATTGATTTTACAATTGAAGGAGGCCACCCGAAAAAATATGCATTGTTCACATGGTCATTTTGCGGAGATGATGAGCGTTGCCGGTCCACACTGGGAGAAACAAAAACTGTGTTGAGAGTAGAATGACCAATGAGGTTTGCCATTAGATTTTTGGGTCGATCTTCTTGTTTCTGAGCTGCTGTCCAAGTGAGAATACTTTGGTCGAAATTGTGGTTGAAATCTCGGAGGTACTGCAATTCCATAATTACTCATAAGTTTTAAGTTTATTTTCATTCTTTCCATTGGCCCAAACCAGCCCATTTGGAAATAATCATTACAGACACAAACATAATTTATAAAACAAATTGATTAACATGAAATGCAATTTGAAAATATGGCATGAAATTGACCATTCATATACATGTGTACCATCTGAATCAAGGCTAGGAGGTCACCCCAGACGCTGTCTGTAGGTTGTGATGTTTGTTGGCTTCAGACTTTCGGACGGTGGCAGTGATAATACAGTTGCGGCCCTGTAAGGTCTGTTTGTGGCAGTGTCCTGTAATTACTATTAATTGAGGTATCGTGATTAACTTGGTATGCTAATGGGCGGAATGACAGCAAGAGCGGTCATTTCGAATGCTGTCGTAAAACGAGTGAACGCCAAACAGCTCGTTACCGAAAATGGTCCGAGACCTGGAAGACCCCGAGAGACATTGGCTAGAACAGACCGTTACATGACACTGACGCACTTACGTCATCGACAGTTGCCTGCCATTGTCATGGCTAGACGGTACGGTACGGCGTCTCAGCGCAGACGATTCGTAATCAGAGCAAAGCGCTTTGCAGACTGCTGTGACTAGCTTTGGAGGGGTGATGGTCTGGGGTCGCATTATGGGTGACTGCAAGACATCCTTTTAGACAGACTCGGCTATTGTACCTTAGGGAAACCGTAATGCAAATCGTTGTAAATATCTCGGCTTCTTCATCCATTCTAATATCTGGTATATAAATCATGGATAAAGCATAACTCCCAGATATTCCATTCTTTGAACGGGCACCAACCACTGATTTCGTGGCATTTGCAATAGATCGGTTATGATTTTCGAGCCTAATTCTCCATTTGAATTGAAATCAAACGTACAACCGACGCCGTCATCAAGAAATATAGTAATTAACTTTGCCCACCACGCCATATGTTGCAATTAAAGGCCTAGTAATTTGTGTAAATACCGAGCATGTGCATGACAGACCAAAAGATAGAACTTTGCACTTATAAAAAACCAAATTCTGTCTTTTATTACTCCATGGAAAGCTTAAGTACTGAGTATGAGGATTATATATTTCTATGGAATGGTAAGCACTTGTCAGTTCGTATTTAACCATGAAAAATCTTTTTTTAATTAAGACAACAAAACTTTTTCATCGTCATACTTGACAGACTGTTTCCAAATATGCTTGTTGACAACCCTTAAATCTTGGATTAACCTCTTCTTATCGGAGTTTTGTGCTGAAACAGTCAAAGGGTATTTCAGAACATTTTTCGATTTCTGTCTAACAAGTCGCTTCAGAGAAAGATTCCGATTCTAGAAATGCTTATTTTAATACTTTTGTAAAATGATTTTGGTGAGTTTGAATAAAGGGATATAGTATAATTTCATACCCATTTTCTATAATATCAAGAACAAAATTACCCGCACCAATGCTTTTCCATAAACGGAATTTTTCCTTAATCCTACTGTTTCTGCCCTTGTTCGTATCAAAATAATCAGTTTTAAATCTGTTAAAGTCAAAAGCTTTCTTATCTTTCAAAAACTCCCAGAGGACGACGTCGCCCCAGAGTTATTTCCAGCCCTGTGGTTGACTTCCTTGATGTGTTAGGGAAGTTCCTCCTAATGTGGTTGAAATCCCCACACGAAAAGCATGGACCTGGAGTTGGCTTACTGAACCCGGTGCCTGGGGAGTAACCGACGGAACTGTAGCTGCTGGGTCACAAAAAGGATTTGCGCGCCCAGCCTACTGCTTAAACCATGGTCGAGGAGAAACCCTTGAAGCCCAAGCAGGTCTGCTGGCAGACATATCCGTATAGCCGTATAACAGTAGAGGACGCAGGGACTTGCCCTCGACAACTTGGCTGCTTTTCCGTTTGAGATCATTGTTTTTCGCTTGTGACAGGCTTTGCTTCGAATTGACAAACCGTATCCAAGCTGCCGGTAAAAGAATCGGCCTGTTACTTTTCTTTACAAGGTCGTTAATTTTGCCATACAATTCCAAAGAATAATCAAATGTGCCGTGATGCATAGACCAGTTCAGCTGTTTTGCAATTGAATCCAAATGGAATATTTTTTCCTTGAAATTTCCATTTTATCTCCTGAGCTTTTTTAAGTTGTTTAACTTCACTTGCAATGCTGTCATTTGCAGCCTTCACTTCTTCTCTCAAAATTTGCACATCCAAACGTGGCTGTTTAATTTCATTAACAAATCGGTTAAAGTCAATGTCCCACAACCTCGGGGTCAGGCGAATTCCTCATTTTATAAAACGTGAACTCCTATAAGTTATCGAAGAATAAATCAAAGTGAACACATCGGTTCCCCAAAGCTGAATGTCTCTCAAATATATATGCACGAATTATTCATACTAAGAAGTGTATGTACAATAACCTGAGTACCAAGAATGAATTACTCCTGGCGATTAATACATTATAAACAAGGGAATATTCGCCGTACTCAAACGTAGAAAATTATAATTATTATAATAGTATTATCATCATCATCATATGTATTAGTAGAAGTAGTAGTAGTATATGCATGTATGTTGCTTTTATTTTGACGATGAACCATATGTGTTTAAGTCAATGAAAAAGCTTCTGCTCTGTTCAAAAGTAGGACCAGAAAATGGGTTAATTGAACATTTACTTTTGTGGACCTTTTTCAGATGTGTTCAAAGATAATAATTATATGGAGGACTGTTGTTACTGCGGCATCAGAAAGCGGGAAAAATGACCAAACTTTAATATTCTTCTGCTCTGATCAAGTCTGCTTGTCCGATGCCAAGATTCAGTAGAAAAATTCCTCAAGTGACCCTCTATAAAATTTGTTCAAGCCATAGTGATTGGTTGATGGCAGCCATGCAATATCAGACAACTTAAAATTTGCAATTTTATCATCCTAAACCATTGCACCAATATCAATGTTCCTTTGGTGGTCCTCTTACAAATTGTTCAAACTGTTTCATGTACAGGTCGTGTCCTCTCCTCTTTATAAACATTTTTACCCAATATTAGTTGTTAGACATTTGCTACTAAACTAACACCCAGGTGGACGATTTAGGCCCCGCCATGGCCCTCTTGTTATTATCGTAACTTTTATGTCGCAAAGATCTGTGGATACGTGGTTTCAAGTTCGAACCCCAGCTAGGCTAACATTATTTCTGAAGTTCGGTTCGACAAAACACACTGTGACAAGCGTAATTCAACTTCCATCAATGGGATATTATTCTTTGTGGAAAAGTAGCCTATTTGCTGGAAAATCTGTTGTGTTGAGTACTGGTATGACAATGCCAGGACGCACATTTATAGGTGAATTGGCCGCCATGATAATACTGAAAACTTGTCGAAAACGAGACAAAACCCATATCAATCGAATGGCCAAATACATACGAACACCTATGGCCGAGCTCAATGTTTCAGGTCGGCGTTCAGTTTGCTATATAAATTTGAACACCCTTGAACAAGCTCGATACTCCAGGTGGCGTTCAGTTTGCTATATAAAACAGAGCTGGATATTCCAGGTGGGCGTTCAGTTTTCTATATAAAACAGAGCTAGATATTCCAGGTGGGAGTTCAGTTTGCTATATCAAACAGAGCTAGATATTCCAGGTGAGAGTTCAGTTTGCTTTATAAAACAGACCTAGATATTCCAGGTCGAATATTCATTTTACCTATAAATTTAAACACCAATGACCGAGCTAGATATTCCAGGTCGGAGTTCAGTTTGCTATATAAATTCGAACGGCCACTGATCGATCCAAGAGCCAAATTCACACACTTTCGGTCATGACCGTTCTCTGGATCAGATTAATTTCAAAGGAATCGTTAACTAGCTTTAAATGCCCATCATTATAGAGAGAACTGAAGTCAAATTTCAAATAATTACATTTATTTCTTGCCAAAACAAGCTTTTCAATTTTGACTTAAAAAATGGGCCTTTGGATATCCAGCATGAATGTGGACCCTGGCTGCTATGTTTTTCTACCATCAACATAGCTTACAGGAATCTGAACCCAAGTATAATTTCTACAAAATGATTTGAAAATCGGCCAACCGGTTTGGGAGGAGAAAAATGTCCTCTTTCCGTTGCCATGAAAACCAGAAACCTGCATGGATCCAAAAGAATTTTGGAGAAGTTGTTACCTGTGAAATGTTATGCCAATTCGCCATGCAGTTACAACGGAGTAGTGGTTTGAAGCAGAACTTGGTCCACACACAATGGACAATTCGCCATAAAATTAGCCCGACTGGCTTTCGAAAAAGTTAACTAGTCATAAAAGGCAAAATAGCCCCTACCCTGGTGTGTTTTTTTATCAAACAACTTGGCTTGAAGGAATCCGATACAGGGACAACCTTAGTGACATGGCTATCAGATTGGAAGAAGAAATTTAAAAGCTTTTTTCTTTTATTTGACATGGAACCAACATGTTTGAATGGATCAATAAAAAATGTAGGTTATTTAGGAGAGGACATTGAGGATGCTACCTGTGAAAGTGCATCATAATCATCAGTCCAGTGGTTACAGAGGAGAAGTCACTTAAAGCAAAAGGTTAACTCTAGCAAATTAGCCGTGATATATGCTTGATTGGCATACAGCCAGTGGAGCTAATAAAACTGAATAAAAAAAAAAGGAACGACAACATTTTGGATCAAGAAATGCAAGCATTCACTACAATGGTTTTTTATCCCCCGCTTTTTCGAAGAAAAAGGGGGGTTATTAATATGGGTTTGTCCGTCTGTCTTTCTGTCACACTTCGTTTCCGTGCAATAACTGCCACAAATGTTAACCGTTTTTTTAAGGGCTAGGCCAAGTTCGATCGTCATTTTCAGCGGACTTTATTTGGTGGAGTTATGGCCCCTTAATTAACAAAAAATGTCGTTTGTTGCTGTTTCCGTGCAATAACTACCACAAATGTGAACCGTTTTTTTTTTCAAACTTGGTAACAACCTAGGCCAAATTCGATCGTCACTTTCGGCAGACTTTATTCAGTGGAGTTATGGCCCGTTAATTAACAAAAAATGTCGTTTTTTGCCGTTTCCATGCAATCACTGCCACAAATGTGAACCGTTTTTTTTTTCAAACTTGGTAACAACCTAGGCAAAGTTCGATCGTCATTTTCAGCGGACTTTATTTGGTGGAGTTATGGCCCCTTAATTAACAAAAAATGTCGTTTGTTGCTGTTTCCGTGCAATAACTACCACAAATGTGAACAGTTTTTTTTTTTCAAACTTGGTAACAACCTAGGCCAAATTCGATCGTCACTTTCGGCAGACTTTATTCAGTGGAGTTATGGCCCGTTAATTAACAAAAAATGTAGTTTTTTGCCGTTTCCATGCAATCACTGACACAAATGTGAACCGTTTTTTTTTTCAAACTTGGTAACAACGTTAAATGGCTTAAGGGTTAGGCAAAGTTCGATCGTCGCTTTCGGCGGACTTTATTCGATGGAGTTATGGCCCCTTGATTAACAAAAAATGTCGTTTGTTGCTGTTTCCGTGCAATTACTGCCACAAATGTAAACCTTTTTTTTTTCAAACTTGGTAACAAGGTTAAATGCCTTAAGGGCTAGGCCAAGTTCGATCGTCACTTTCGGCGGACTTTATTCGGTGGAGTTAAGGCCCCTTGTTTAACAAAAAATGTCGTTTGTTGCTGTTTCCGTGCAATAACTGCCACAAATGTAAACCGATTTTTGTTCAAACTTGGTAACAACCTAGGCCAAATTCGATCGTCACTTTTTTTTTCAAACTTGGTAACAAGGTTAAATGCCTTAACAGCTAGGCCAAGTTCGATCGTCACTTTCGGCGGACTTTATTCCTACAATATTTCCTGCAAGCGGGGGATATAAATTTCATGAATTTGCTTGTTTAAACTTCGCCTGCTGCTGCGGTAAAGTATCGTTCATAGCATTTTGGTGGATTCTCACTGTCGGTTCTTAGCATTACCATCACCTTGTGGTGTAGTGGTAGAGTGTCTTTCTTGGATGTTGGGTTATTCCATAGACTTAAAATGGTAGTAATGGCTTTCCCTCATTGACACTCAGTGTTGCCGTGCAAGCATTACGACTGCTGGCTGGTGTCAGGATAAATGGACCAGTAATACTGGCAACTCACCTAGGAAACGCATTGATATAACTGAACAAGAGGCCCAGTATTGCTCGACTGCCATCAGGCAAAGATTAAATCAACGGCCCCGCCCCCTGGTGGCCATGTTTTCTTTACCAATCACCATGGCCATATAAGGCTAACAGCCCTGTCCCCTGGCGGCCATGTTTTTCAACCAATCAGGCGTGAAGAAATCTGATAGAGGGTCACTTAAGGAAAATCGGCCCAACACTTTCAGAGAAGATTTTAGAAGAACTATAAACATATAAGGCAAAATAGCCCCGTTTCCTGGTGGCCACGTCATCAACCAATCAACGTGGCTTGAAGGAATCGGAAAGAGGGTCACCCAAGGATCATTTCTACAAAATTATTTGAAAATAGATTTTTGAAGTTTTCACTTTAGCCATATAAGGCAAAATAGCCCCGACCCCTGGAGGCCATGTTTTTCGACCAATCAACATGGCTTGAAGAAACCTGATAGTCACCCAAGGATAATTTCTACTTTTTGTAAATTGGCTCAACACTTTCGGAGATTTTTAAGTTTTCACTATAGCCATATAAGGTAAAATAGCCGGCCTTGTTTCAACCAATCAACATGGCTTGAAGGACTCTGATAGAGGGTCATTCAAGTTTTTCCTGCCACGGAAACCAGAATTTTGCATGGATCCAAGAAACTAGAGGCCCATTTTCAATCCAGAGCATGTATGTATGGTGAAGATCGGATAGTAAATGGAGGCTCTATTGTGTTCACAAGCTGTATTATAGCAATTTTGACAATTTCAAGGGCCATAATCCAGTCACGCAAGAGCACATCTGGCTGGTTTTCAAAAGGAATCGCGCTCTCATCAATATTTAACTACTATCCAAGTTTGGTGAAGATCAGGGAGTAAATGGAGCCTCTATTGTGTTCACAAGCTCTATTATAGCAATTTTGACAATTTCAAGGGCCATAATACAGTCTTGCATGGGCGGATCTGGCTGGTTTGCAAAAGGAACTGAGCTCTCATCAATATTTACCTACTATCTAAGTTTGGTGAAGATCGGATAGTAAATGGAACCTCTATTGTGTTCACAAGCTCTATTATAGCAATTTTGACAATTTCAAGAGCCATAATCCAGTCTTGCATGGGCGGATCTGGCTGGTTTGCAAAAGAAACTGAGCTCTCATCAATATTTACCTACTATCTAAGTTTGGTGAAGATCGGATAGTAAATGGAGGCTCTATTGTGTTCACAAGCTGTATTATAGCAATTTTGACAATTTTAAGGGCCATAATCCAGTCATGCAAGGGCACATCTGGCTGATTTTCGAAAGGAACCGAGCCCTCATCAATATTTAACTACCATCTAAGTTTGGTGAAGATCGAATAGTAAATGGAGCCTCTATTGTGTTCACAAGCTCTATTATAGCAATTTTCGACAATTCCAAGGGCCATAATCCAGTCTTACATGGGCAGATCTAGCTGGGTTGCGAAAGGAACAAAGCTCTCATGGATATCTAACTACTGTATAAGTTTGATGGAGATACAATCAAAACTGAAGACTTTATCGCGTTCACAAGCTGTATTATAGCAATTGTGACAATTTCAAGGGCCATAAGCCAGTCTTGCATGGCTGGATCTGGCTGGTTTCCGAAAGGAACCAAGCTCTCAAGGATATCTAACTGTTGTGTAAGTTTGGTGTAGATCAAATACTAAATGGAGCCTCTATTGTGTTCACAAGTTCTATTATAGCAATTTTGACAATTTCAAGGGCCATAATCATGTCTTGCATGGACAGATCTGGCTGGTTAGCGAAAGGAACCAAGCTCTCATGGATATCTAAGTACTGTATAAGTTTGATCGAGATACAATCAAAACGACTATCGCGTTCACAAGCAATCACGGACGACGGACACCATGACACGGCATAAGCTCTCAAGGCAAGTAGAGCTAACAAGAGGGCCATGATGGCCCTGGAATCGCTCACCTGTTTTTTTTTTTTTAACTTTAGCTATATAAGGCCCGCCCCCTGGCGGCCAAAGTTTCCGACCAATCAACTTGGCTTGAAGGAATCTGACAGAGGGTCACCCTAGGAACATTTCTACAAAATTATTTGAAAATCGGTCTGACACTTTTGGAGGAGAAGATTTTTTAAGTTTTCACTATAGCCATATAATGCAAAATAGCCCATCCCACTGGCGGCCATGTTTTTGACCAATCAACATGGCTTGAAGGAATCTGAAAGTGGGTCACTTAAGGAACATTTCTACAAAATTATTTGAAAATCGGCCGGACACTTTCGGAGAAGAAGATTTTTTAAGTTTTCACTATAGCCATACAAGGCAAAATAGCCCTGCCTCCCTGGCGGCCATGTTTTTCGACAAATCAACTTGGCTTGAAGGAATCTGATAGAGGATCACTTAAGGAACATTTCTACAAAATTATTTGAAAATCGGCCAGACGCTTTCGGAGGAGAAGATTTTTTAAGTTTTCACTATAGCCATATAAGGCAAAATAGCCCCGCCCCACTGGCGGACATGTTTTTCGACCAATCAACATGGCTTGAAGGAATCTGATAGAGGGTCATTTCTAAAAAATTATTTGAAAATCTGACAACCAGTTTGGGAGAAGAAGATTTTTTAAGTTTTCACTATAGCCATATAAGGCAAAATAGCCCCGCCCCCCTGGCGGCCATGTTTTTCGACCAATTAACATGGCTTGAAGGAATCTGATAGAGGGTCATCCAAGAAACATTTCTACAAAATGATTTAAAAATCTGCCAACCAGTTTAGAAGAAAAAGAATTTTGATTTTTTTTCCATTTCGTTGCCATGGAAACCAGAATTCTGCATGGATCCCAAACATTTGAAGGAAATCTGGCGAGGTCATTGAGAGGATGCTTTCTGTGAAGTTTCATCCCAATTGACCCACTGGTTACTGAGGAGAAGTTGACGCACGACGGACAAAAGACGATCACAATAACTCATCTTGAGCAAAGATCAGGTGAGCTAAAAATGAAGGAATTTAAGAGAGGACATTGAGAGGATGCTTCCTATGAAGCAAAAGGTTGGCCCAAGATGGTCAATTTTCCATGACATAAGCTCGACTGGCTTTAGCCAGTGGAGCTAAAGATTGTTCAGCAACGTTAAAGCACCAAATTAATTAATTCTTACTAGTATAACCATTCTTATGTTGCTTCCAGTCTCATTTAGGCATTAAGCATATTTGCTGTGAAATGCAAGATGACCACTTGCAAAAGAAGTAGTTCATTGATTTTGTATTGTAAAGCGATCACATAAACAAACCAATTAACAATAACTTATTTGCAGTGTCTGAGGCTCAAGGTATATAATTTTTTAGGTGTATATTGCGAATTTCCCTTTTTTGGAAGCGACCTCGGCACACACTCAAAATTCAGCTGTGTAACGACGTTTGGATACAAACTTAAAATGCAAAAATTATACATCTCATTAAAGCAATACAGTAGAATAAAAAAAATTCATTTTAAGAAGTCAAGACATTGAATTACCCCACAAATGATGATATGCATCCTTTCTATCCAAGGTTAATTCAAATGAAGTTGTTCTACAAGTGCATGTCAATATATCCCAACAACGACATCATCAGTCTAAAAACAAGTCTTCAACTTTGTGGAAAACCTGGTTTAAAAGAACTAGTGCAACAATGTATGAAAATAGCCAATCATTTAATCAACACTTACAGTAATAGATCAAAATGAAATTATGAAGCATGCTACATACATACATATACATATATAATGAAAGTAATAAATCAATCAACAAAGATGAAAGTTGAAAAAATAAAGTATATACTTCAGTCATATAACTTATTGAAAATGAATATTTCTGCTACTTGAATAAAAAATAACGTCTTTAAAATGCATTAATCAATGTTAGATTGAGCCAGAAATATTGAAAATTTACCATCTGGACTTAGTTTTCTTGCAATTTCTAAGCCGATATCTTGGGATCAGCAAACTTGGATTTTTTTTCTGGAATAAATAAAACTAAACTTTTTGCAAGTGAGGGAAAGTTAAGGTATATGCCTCTACATAATAAAATATTTTAACAACTTTATCTTTTATGACTATTCAATAACATAGTACAAAATTAAACAAGCACATAATCAAAAATGTGTTAATGTAGTGTAATGTACATGTATAGTATTCAATGAATTTATAAACAGAAATTAATTGAAGAAATAAATACACATTTATTAACCATACAATCAGAATATGTGATTTTCATTTCAATCCCTCCCTTTCACAATACATTTTATTTTTACCACTAGCTACAGACTGTTGTAACAAACTTGGGTTATGACCATTTTTTCCTTTACAGGCTGTCACTGAGTGGAGCTAAAAACATTGAATGAAGATGAAACATTGTGACAAAAGAATAATTGCTCATTTTGGGCAATACCTCCTTTTGTCACAATAGTTTCAACAACAGTTTGTGGGTAAGGGTTAAATAAGCCGACATCGTTGTGCAATTGCACAGCACACTTTAGTTTACTTCTTTCCAAGGTGAGATATTAGTTGATTACTTGTTCCGCGAATAGACTGACAACTACTACGATACTTTTTCTAAGAATCATCTTATATGACCATTTGCCATGGCAATACTGCACTTTTTTGGTACGAGGTTCCCCCGATTCTTAAAAGGCAATTCACAGAAAAACGCATTTTAAATGCATTTTCATGTGAATTGTCATGATTTAGATTGGATTTATTTATCAATTAAGGATTTCTTTGGTGTAACCCTAACCATTTCTCATGAAATGGATTGAACAACTTTCTTCATCCAAGAAAAATTTCACTTTGTGTACCTTAACATACTACCGAAAAGGCAAACTCTCTTTCTTTAATTTCGCTCGGTTAGGTCCACCTGGTTTCTTTCACGACAGGATTATCTCGACCCAAAGTTCTGTGAAACAAGAATATTTACTTTAAATCAAATGTTCTTAAAGTCAACTATGCAATTTTCTTCTGTGCCATATACATTTTTTACACACCAAATTCAATGTGCTTGGTAATATATTGTATTACCATACAAATTACCAAAAACAGAAAAAATTTGGAAAACAGTGTTACAGAAAATCAAATGATAGTGGCCAATGCACTTAAAAAGCAAAAGTTTTGAACATATACAGAAGAAATTTCCATAGCTTCCTAGGAATGAAAATGTTAATCTACAAAAGAGTTAGTAACTTCAATTTAATTTTTTCCCACCTATAGACACATTCTGACACATCTGCAGAAGATAACTTTTGAAAATATTGTGACAAAAGGAGAAATTGCTCAAAACAAGCAATTTTATCTTTTGCAGCAATGTTTTCTGTAACTATACCTACAATTGAAGAGATTTTTCATATTCTAGAGTAGACATTTTAAAAGTCGCCTGCGGTTTATTTGCTGTATGTGGGATAGCGACATCATACTCATAGGGTTAAATAAATAATAAAGACAGAAGTATCATTTGGCTTGATTCCTGCTCAAACATTTTCTATGAATTATTAATATGAAGTGAGCTTCATAGCAGTCCAAATGTCAAAAGTAAATAAATAATCATGTGATGACAATTTCAAAGGTAACCATAAACTAATTTCTCATTCCATGTATGTAAAGAATTAATAAATGAATTCATTCATTTTGGTTAAAAAAACATTTTCAATTTTTTTTTAATGAGTCATTTCACAGCAGCCAGTTTAAGCCAACAGTGTATTCCCTGGCTTTCTCACACCAGTACCCCAATCAACAGTCTTTCGAAGCAACTAGCTGCTTTTCCACATGAAACCATAATTAATGAATTGGGTTATACATGTATTTAATGTATCAGTCCAACTCCAAGACAGCTGAAATTCAAAAATTAAACATATTATCCAAAATGTCAACGCAACTTAACCCCCATACCATCTTGAGAACGCATTTGCAGCAGACAACATTTGAAAACATTGTGACAAAATGAAAATTGCTGAAAACAAGCAATTTTCCTTTTCCCATTTTCAAAGTCGTCTGCTGCTAATTTGGTCAAAGTGGGAAAGAATTGAGGGATTTTCATAATGTTCACTGAAAACCAACAACATGCAAAATACCTTACCAGATTTTAAATCCTTTCTGCTTGGTGTGCTTTGTCAGGTCGTGCAACGACCCACCCTCAATAGGTGGTCATGTGACTTGGCACCCAAACTTCTTTCTGCACTCCATCATCGTTCTTACAGCCTCATCTAAAATGTACAACTTGTAAATTCATTAAGTGTTATGTTTTTCAAACATCAAAAGATACAAGTGATTCTAGCAAATACCAGCTGACATAAATACACAACAATGAAAGTCGAAACATTGAGAATCATACAATTAGGTTCTCTACATGGATGTTAAATTTGTAAATGTTGTGAATTTATATGCGCCGACATTTTTACAAATAGTACTTAAGATAAAGAAAAACACTGTAGTCTTGAAGTATTTTCAATCAAAAGAAAGCTCCTAGTTTACAACTAATTTGTTCTTTTTTTCTTTTGAGTCAAGTGATTATTCTTATTATTCATTTCAAATGTATTGGTTAGCAAACAAAGGAGACTTTCAGTTGATGAATTTTCAGCTCTGCCGTTATCTTATTGAAGCATCTTTGATCAGAACTGTTGCGCATTGGTCAATCTACCTATCCTTTGACTGTTAGGTAGGCAACTTGGCTTACCAACAAGTTTCCCATTTT
This sequence comes from Serripes groenlandicus, assembly GCA_031761405.1. Lineage (NCBI taxonomy): Eukaryota > Metazoa > Mollusca > Bivalvia > Cardiida > Cardiidae > Serripes > Serripes groenlandicus. Next base: position 138,355,410 of record JASEVX010000003.1, on the reverse strand, counting down.
GTTACTTACACTTAGGAAAAACCTTTGGTTCGCATGCATTTCAGATGCATCTTCATGTGTATGTATACACCGCGTATTATATGTACACTGTCAGTGTAACACTTCATGACTTATCAGCTGTAAGGTTTGCCATTGAGGAACATTTAGAACAGAATTCCAACGACACATTTCCCTGATCCACATGCAGACAAACTCCTGCTCCAATTCTGGCTTTCTTTAAACTTTGATAATCATGATCATGATCAGCATTTCTTTTCCTACTGAATGTAGAAGATAACTGCACATTTTTCACATGGTTGATGCTTTTCAACAAACCTGATAAAGCACTATCATTTGCTAAAACACTACGCAAATACTCAACCTCTTTTTCCAAGGCATTCTTTTCTTTGGCTGCTTTCCTATTTGTTTCCTTTAAGACAAAGTTTTCAGTTTTTAATGAATCCATCTCTTCTTCAAGAGTCTGGACATAAGCCTTCTTCTTCTCTCTGTTCATCTTAGCTTGGACAGCATTCTTCTTGTTTCTCTCGTCTAGAGCTTGCATGATTTCGTTATTGATGTCACTCTTGGATGTAGATGGCGTTTTGATTACTTTAACCACTTTCACTGCTGGCCTCCTTACCTCACATTCTGATGTAATTGGCGTCGACAAAACCGATTTAGAACTAAACGCACTTACATTAATCTTGCCTCCCATCTGTTTGGTATGAACAACCCTCGACCGTGTTGATCTGATTGTTTTAGCTGGAGGGACATAATCTTCGTCATTCAAATCACCATGGCAACCAACATCAAATTCATCAACAAGAACAGGTGTAAGCAAATTTTCTTTGTCAATCTGTGGCTTGAAAGTATTTGCCACAGGGGTAGCAAAGTACATTTCCAGCTCTTTATCCAAGTCTGTTTCGGTTGAGTCACACTCAAATGGATCGAAATCCAAAAAAGGTGACTCACTACATGCTGGAGATACTGACCTGATATCCTCCGACATGTCCGAACAACCGCTGTCCGACTGGTGGCTTGGCGAAGCTTTAGTGTTGAACCCCGTGTCTGTATGGTCTCCCAGCAGATTTGACCCGAAGTCGATGTCACACTTGATGATAGAGTTGTCCATCAGCTCATCTAGTAAACAAGGAGCAGAAACGTAATTCTCGATATTTGCCATTGTTATTTAAGTTGTATTTAAAAATGAATATAGTTATTAAATGTCTCAAGTAAACTAGTGTTCAAAAGCTTAGTCAGCAAAAATGTGATTAAGTTCGATCTGACAAGTTCTAATCAAATACAGGTTTCGTTAAGAGTTATTTCATTCAATGAATACGAAAATATCTTTCTGAAATACAGAAATTTAACGTTTATGGATTATTTACCAAAATATCCCGTTTTTTCCCAAATTTTCGTCTTTTCTATCCACGTCCACGTCCTATACCGCCAGTTGTTTGATGACGAATGAGGAAAGTAGTGCTCCTCGATGAATACTTGTAGTTTACTTGCAAAAGATGATAAATCGGACGTTTCAATTGGATAAGATTAACATAACCGCAACAATGATTGGTGGTTATTTTAAGAAATGACAACAGCAATTCGACAACACAACGTTTTCCAACGTTTAGCCTAACCACATCTTTTCAGTGTCCGCAGGAAAAAAATAACTCTGTTAGGAGACTTTCATTTCCTTCAAATGAGGATTAAAAACTTTGTATAATTTAATTTTTTTAAATGCTTTATGTTTTGTCTTTACAATATATTGACAAGCTGAACACGAACAATTAAAGAAATAAAACATTTTTTTTATAAAATCGCGTATGTATTAAATGAGAGCTGGTTCCTTAATTCTAGACGGATTATCGTAACTAAGTTAATAATATCACAGACTTCGGGAACTAGACGTATAATCAAAATGGCCACAGCAAATCCAACAGAATCGGAAGAAAATGTAGAAACTATTGATTTGATGTCAATAATTGAAGACGCTGGTGGTGGACTATCCGTTTTATGGGATCCTTTTCTGAGTAATGACTGGGACAAAGAAAAGCCTACAAACCAGTGCATAATGCGAATTAAAAGGCAATAAATTAACTAACCCTAGGTCTGACCAAATTGGTTTTTAAAATGAAAGTAGAAAAGTAGCAATTTGTTTTTACTGGTATTGCCATTTAAATGGAAGTATCAAACAGCCTACTTATAATCACATATGCACAATGTGTGTTCTTCATCCAGTTTCCAATCAGTTTTAGTCCAAATACTTTAGACTTTGGCTACCGCTCGTTTTATCATATATGTCATTTATGTAGAATAATAACAAAATGAAAAATGAGCATATGCTATCTCTTCTATGTAGGAATAAATTAGTGTGTGCTTGATCTAATTCTTCGAGCATTCTGTTCTTGCTCTAGTTAATAAGTTATTCAATTAGTCCCAACAAGTTTTAAACAGATAGTGTAGATCTTGATCGACTCTCAATTAAATCAAAACATTTGGATATGCTTTACAGAAATGGCAAAAATAAAATGTGGACAATTTGATTACTTTAGAAATAAATTTTGACAAAACAGACTCCAGTTTTTGATAAATCTAACAGAAAATCAAATGGATGGTTGATAAATGCCAGGCCCAGATTTGTCATATTTATTCAAGTTGTCTTGTTGACGCCCCGCCCCTTACAATGAGGATATTTCTTTTTCTCACTGCAAGTCATACTCGGTGAGTCAGTCTCTTGCAACTGCAAAGCATCACAAGCAGTCAAAAGATCATGGAGCATTGATATTACATTTTTGTCCTAAGGGATTTGCTTTTAACCTTTCCCATATACAATAAATTTTTAACTACAATTTATGTATGAAATTTATAGAGATTTTCCATATTTTTTTTTGAGATATTTTGAAATGAGTTTGCTGCAGCAGCAGCAGCATATTTGTTTTATATGGGAAAGGGTCAATTCCTTTAGGTTTAATGATAGTTTCATGTATACAAAAGGAATGAAATTGTCCTTATAGTACATCATAGTGTAACGTAAACGTTCGGTATACGTTGCATTTGATATGCAAATTTACATCACCGTTTCGAAGTGATGGAGTTTAGGGTTAGATATATAAGACAAGTGGACCCCTTCAGGGTTGAGTATACTTTTCGCTGAAGGGATCTTCTGCGTCTTTAGCCCTGCACGTTACATTGGTGACAGATGTGGGATGAAGACAACTGCCATACCGGAGTTGCCTTACCCACGGGTTTCCCAGGCCAAGACTCGGGACTCGGGACGAGTCTTCTCGGAGTGGGAAGTAGTGTAACGTAAACGTTCGGTATACGTTGCATTTGATATGCAAATTTACATCACCGTTTCGAAGTGATGGAGTTTAGGGTTAGATATATAAGACAAGTGGACCCCTTCAGGGTTGAGTATACTTTTCGCTGAAGGGATCTTCTGCGTCTTTAGCCCTGCACGTTACAATAGCTTATCACAGAGGCTTAGATAAGAATGGGTCACTCAGTCTCTTATTACCCAAGTAAAGGCTATATGTTTGGGGTGCTCAAAAGAATTGCCTCCCTGAAACGATGCTCTTAGCATTCATGATACAAAGGATTTCTGTATCCAATAAGAATTTTAAAACCAATGTACACCAAACCTTTTTGCTGGACAGCTTTTTAAAACATTGTTGAAAAAGGAGAAATTGTTAAAATCAAAGAAATTCTCCTTTCCCATCCATTTTTTAAAACATTGAAAAAGGAGAAATTGTTCAAAACAAAGAAGTTCTCCTTTCCCAACCATGTTTCAAATCAATGTCAAAATTACATTTCCAATATTCCAAGACCTGCAATTTTATCCAAATATATTTTCAGAAGCAAGTTACACTTGAAATATCAATCATATCAGGAACTTGTACTATAAGAAGTTATGAAAGTTTCAAGTAAGCTGTACTAATCATTATAATGTTTGATTTCCAGGGATATAATGACCATTTACAATGAACCTCCACCTGGCATGTGTATTGTGCCTGATAAAGACAACATCACTAAGGTAACGCTTTCCCAAAAACCACAATTTTGTAGCAGAAAAAACATAGTTTGGTTTGTTAGGGTTTTACGCCGTTTCAACATTATTTCTGTTATATCACGGCATCAGTTCACTTATTCATGATCCCTTGGTAAACAAACCAGTACTAGGCTAGGAAATGTGCCTTGCCCAAGGGCACTTCACCATGTCCACTGCCCCACAACTGAGGATCGAACCCGGGATGCCAGGTTACAAATCCCAGATGCTAACCACTAGGCCACGGCAGAGTCCTATATGAAGAGACATCTTTAAACTAAAATATGAAAAAAATCTATAAATAAAAGTATAATTATTGAATAGAGTTAAAAACATTGTGGCAAATGGAGAGATTGCTTAAAATGAACAATTTCTCCTTTTGTCACAATTTTATCAGGATTTCACAACCAAGTATTGTTCATGCACAATGAGCTCTCTTAGTCAAATGACTGATCGGTGAGTGATCTCTTAGTCGGTGTGTCTTATCTGAACTGCACTCTTTTTCCTATTGATTATTGGACAGATCAATTTTGTGTTGTACAGTATACATACACATATATAAGATTTTATAGACACGAGGTACTTTACATGAAACATACTTCTACAAAAAAAGAAAAAGTTTAGATAATAAAGAGTTCTATCATGATTTTCAATAGAAAAAGAAATATTTTGAATGCAAAAAATGTATGAAATTCCACTTGACAATTATGTCAAAATAGTACGAAAAAGATTGATTGATTGATTGGGGTTTAACGCCGTTTTCAACACTTTTTCAGTCATATCACAGTGACCAGTTCACCTACTCATGGATTTCCTGGTTTTCCCACACCAGTACACCACACAACATACTTTCCAAGCAACTGTCTGCTTTCCACATAGTCTGTTAAACAGCCCATTGGTGAATGACGCGGGTCACAATGACTTTTGTCAAACGTAGGAAAGAATGCTGGTCGAGCTGGGATTCGAACTCACAACCCCTGGATTGACAGAAAGAAGAGTCCAAAATCTCCCCAAAGCCCAGAAACCCCAATTTTCATTTGGCATTTTCAATCTTGTCAAAATATTACTAAAATAATTTGGTATCTGATAGTGCCCAACCCCTATATATTATATTACAATTGATTTGAGCCGTTCCAAGAGAAACCCAACATTATGGAGTCTGCATAATGTATCGACCTAAATAAGGCGAAAAGTGTCTGTCTGGGTTAGTCTGCGTGGCATGTTTAAGCTTATCCAGGTTGATACTTTACGCAGAGACCACAATGTTGGTTTCCTCGTGGAATAGCTCATATATATATTGTATAGCAATCTTTTCAAAATAATGGTTAATGATTTAATTTTATTAAATTTATAAGTAACTCTCAAATTTAACACATTGTCATTTTTACCAATCAATGCAATCCTCCATCTTACAATTTCCGTGTTTTTTTCCAGATTCATGCTTTAATAACAGGTCCGTTTGACACGCCATATGAAGGAGGATTTTTCTACTTTTTAATACGTTGTCCTCCGGACTACCCAATCCGACCACCAAGAGTTAAACTTCAAACCACCGGGGAGGGGAAAGTGAGATTCAATCCAAATCTGTACAAAAATGGAAAAGTTTGTTTGAGTATAATTGGGTAAGTTATTTTTCTATAACCCTTTCCCACATGCAGGATAGATGGAATTTTAAACCTCTGCAGCAAATTATCTGTATCTGTGTGTTAACCCTTTCACACTTGCAGACACATTTTGGCGCATCTGCAGCTAAAACTATTGAAAACATTGTGGCAAAAGGAGAAATTGCTCATTATGAGCAGAATTTCTACTCTACTCCATTATTTCAATTTCATTTTGAGAGTTTTTAACATGTTTCAAAGTTGTCTGTTGTGTGTGGGAAAGTGCTATTAAGCTGAAGGTAAGATGTTTGGTAGCTGGGAGAGAGTGCCCAGAGGTATTAGATGTGCGAGTCCAGCATGGTTTGAAACTATTAAACTATTTAATTATAGTTAAATTATAATTTAAATGATCTCGGGGTTCAGATTGATGAGTTTAACCCTTTCCCTCATATAGACGCTTTCTGACGCCTCTGCAGCAGACAGCTTTTTGAAAACAAAGTGACAAAAGAAGAAATTGCTCAAAATGAGCAATTTCTCCTTTTGACACAATGTTTTCCACTTTTAGTCATAGGTTATCCATTCAATTAAGGAGATTTTCCATTTTTTGACAAAATATGTTCAAAGTCGTCTGCTGCAGAATTGTCGTATGAGGGAAAGGGTTAAGTCGAAAAAATTGTTCAGAACAAAGAGTAAAGCAACTCCTAACCAAAACCTTGCTACATTCTCTTGTGAAAAACAATGTTTCACAGTCTTATCTGCCTTTCGAGCTAAACGGAAACAGAATGACACTACGGAAGTGTTTGTGGGCGAGGACTTACCTCATCGTATATCAAAACCAGATCAGACTTATCTCCTTTTTTGCAACAATGTGTAGAAGAAGAAAAGCATGCGTTCTTCAGAAACCAGTTCCTTATTATAGAAGGTGAGAAATATAGTTACAACGAGGCAAACAAGAAGCAAACGTTAGTTATGGCCACCCCGGTCATCAAAACCCAATTGGCAATGCACATCATCACCTCTGTCCAACCAATCAAACAGCGTTATAAATGGATAGCACAGCTGTCAAGGCTCAATATACACAAAACACTTTAGAAATTTGTTCACTTTTAACCATTTCCCTCATATAGACGCTTTCTGACGCCTCTGCAGCAGACGGAAAAGAAGAAATTGCTCAAAATGAGCAATTTCTCCTTTTGCCACAATGTTTTCAACTTTAAGTCATAGGTTATTCATTTAATTACAGAAATTTTCCATATTTTGACAAAATATGTTCAAAGTCGTCTGCTGCAGAATTGTCGTATGAGGGAAAGGGTTTATATCCGTAGGTTGAACAAATTTCTTAATAAGTATGATGTACTTTGTTTTTTAGAGCTCCCTTGTTAAACAAACTCTGACTGCCCTAGAAATGAAAGTGGTAAACTTGGTTCCGGGGGAGTAACTGTTTTCATTAGGTCTCAACTTATTGAATCTGGTTTAATACGAAGAATGTTTAGTGAATTTACAGATAGTGTAATATTATGCGTCGAAAAAACAATTAGTAATATTCAGTATGATATCATATTATTGTTCACATATGTTCCACCGGAGCAATCCTCAGTCTTCTCTAATGGAAGAGACAATGGTATTGAAATCTTAAATGATTAAATAACTGCCATATCATCTGACATGAATGATGTCTCAATTATTTTGGCAGTTGACATGAACACTTGTGTGAAAGATGTGTTAAATTTTATACTAGAGGATAACTTAAGACTATGTGTTTAATGAACATGTTGATTACCCTAGTGATAGTTTCCCCATGCTTGGTAAAACTAGAGATACGGTTCTAAATAAATTTGGTCAGTCCTTGATTGAATTGTGTTGCACACATTGTAAACGGACATTTCCCCAGTGATTCTGAAGGTACATTTACATGTACATCAAATATTGGCAAAAGCTTGGTTAACTATGTTCTAGCATCCACGGAATTGTTCTCATGTATCCTGGAATTGTCCAACTAGACATTTTAGATCATTTTCCATTAAGTTGCAAGCTACTGATAAGTTATAATTGATTGATTGATTGATTGGGGTTTAACACCGTTTTTAACAATTTCTCAGTTATATCACGGCGGCCAGTTCACCTACTCATGCATTTTCTTGTTTTCTCACACCAGTACTCCACACAACAATCTTCCCAAGCAACTGGCTGCTTTTCCACATAGACTTAGCCCATTGGTGGAAGAGGAATGACGCATGTCGCATTGACTTGATAAGTTATAACATGCCCACACAAAATCCAGCAACACTAAACCATCCCTTAAGGCAATATACTTGCTATAAGTGGAATACCACTAAGGAATCAGAGTTTATGGTCCATTTTAATGCTACATACACCAGTTTTACCAATCAGTCTCTAATGAGAATTTATACAAATGCTATAATCCTGTGCGGAGAGTATGAAATGTAAAGACCAAAATTCAAGGAAAACACATAACTTCAACCTGAATTGTACAGTAGCAAAATCACTGAAAAACCAAAAACTACATAAATTTAGATCTTCGAACAATAATAGTGATTTTCATGGGTACTTTAAATGCAAAGCACTTATAAAAACTTATGTAGGGCTAAACAACTATCGCTATAAAGAAAGCATTGTAGCGAACTTGTAAATTGCAGAAGAAACCCGCAAATTTTTTGGAAACATTTAAAGAGTACGTTTAAGTCCAGGAAAATTGACTTGTCAGTGACATGGTTTGACTATTTAAAATATTTTTATTTAAAGATGACATAGCCACAAATGAAACTCTATGTCAGAACAGAAAGACGGAAATAGCTTAGATATGACTATTACAAACGAAGAAATTATTCATTGTATAAATTCTTTGCGTAGCTCGTGTGCTTCGAGTATAGATAGCACCTGTATAGAAATATTCAAATACACAAAATAACACCATTCCTGAATACACTGTTCAATAATATATTACAAACAGGCGGATTTCCCCCAGAATTGAGTGAGATAGTGATAACTCCTGTTCTTAAGAAAGGGCCAAAAGAGGACCCCAATATTAATTATCGCGCAATAATTAACAGTTTAAGCAAAATATTCATCAAAGTGCTTACCAACAGACTATCTGAATGTGTCGTAGAAAATGAAGTCATCGATGAGGCACAAGCTGAATTTCGCCGCAGTTACTCCACTGTTGACAATATATTTAACTTACAAGATGTCATACAGAAATACTTAAGGCTTTCAACAATTGTTCACATATAAAACTCTCAGAAATTTAGTACGGAAAGGTATAAGTTCCGACAGTAAATTAATCCGTATTAACAAATCCATGTACAAACAGTTAGAATCATGTGTCAAAGTTGAAAATGGTGTTACAGAGTTTTTTAAATGTGAGAAGGGTAAGAAACAGGGTTCTGTGAGTTCTGCGGTCATTTTCAGTCTATACATAAATGACCTTTTCACTTATTTTAAGGCAAAGTGCAAATATGGTTTTCAAATATCCCAGGAAAATGGTGAATTATATGAACTTTTATTTGCAGACGATGTTACTTCTTTGGCTGACACTTTGTTGAAATCTCCAACACCAAAATAAGCAAATTGACCACATAAGTGATTTTTGCGATGCTATTGGAATGCAGCTAAATATGTCAATATAAAAAATAATGGTTTTTCGTACAGGTGATCTACTACGAAATATTGAAAGATGGTTATACAGAGGTGAAGAAATAGAAGTTGTCCAATTTTATAAATACATGTATCTTGGAACATATTTTACAGCAAAGTTATCTTGGACAATGACGAAGGAAACTCTTGCTCTCCAAGCAAATAAAGCTGTAAATACTATATTTCATTTATCAAAAACAGTACTTGATCACAATGATGCGTTTAAACCTTTTGATGCTATGGTGCTGGCGATACTAACATATTCATCTTAAATATGTGGCTACCAATCATGCGATATAGTAGAAAAAACGCATATTGATTTTGTAAACGAATCGCTTGCTTAAACAGTAATGTAGTCAATTTCTTCCTTCTTAGTATGTGTGGTAGGACACCCATAGCTGTGACGTACATGTACATGGTCCGCTGAGTTAGATACTGGTTAAAAATCTTAAAAACCCTAAACAATGCTACACACTTTAAAGACGGCTCAAAATACTACCCACATAAAACATTAATTGTTCCAGTATGGTTTCGTTTATGCATGGTTAAGTGAAGACATTGGTGATTTCATAATATTCTTATCAAATTTTAATCAAAGACTCATGGATTACAGCTACTAAATTGAAGCATTGAATCATCTCCAAAAGCGCTATCATATAGACTGTACAAAAGTGCCTTAAATCCGGAAAAGTATCTATCTATATCGTTACGATATGAGTATAGATACTATTGTCAAATTTCAGATGTTCAGGGCATAACTTAATGATTGAAAAGGGCCGGCATTTACAAATTGACAGAAATCTACTGCATTGCCAACTGTCTGAGAAATAATAACTATGCTGTTGAAGACGAAAAAATACTTTCTGCCGTAGTGTCCGTTATATGAAGAATTGAGAAAGGCTCTTTTCTTACAAGAATGGTTAAATTACAATACATTTGATACTTTATTTGTGATTATTATGTCGGACACTCGTTACCAAGGCATCATTGCACTTGCAAAGTACTTGAACCTGATATTTGACAAAAGGAAAAACATTTAAACACAAAACTGTTTATTTTTTCTCGTATGTATTTAGTAAATGGATCTTTTAAATCACATTGATCCATCAAGTAAAGTGATTTGTTCAAGACATTCCACCAACAACCGTCATGCTACAATAACTTTTGTAATGTTAACTATAATTATTTTCATAACCACTTTCAATTTCTTTGGTAAATTCATAGTGTTTTTTGGGCCGGAGGCTTTGTATTACAGAATAAACTATTTGAATTTGTATTTAATTGGACATAGCTTATTCATTTTTAGATCACCTTAGCATTAAGTGCTCAAAGTGAGCTATAGTGATCACCCTGTTGCAAAAGGAGAAATTGCTCATAATGAGCAATGATCCTTTTACTACAATTTTCCATATTTTTACCAAAGAATTCTCCTATTGCCACAAGCTTTTCAAAAGTCGACTGATGCAAAGGTGTCAGAAATCTAAAGTATGTGGATTCAGTCAAACATATTTTTTATAACAGGACATGGTCTGGCCCTGCTTGGAGTCCAGCACAGAGTTTATCCAGTGTCCTTATATCCATACAATCTCTACTGAATGAAAAACCTTACCATAATGAACCCGGCTTTGAAAAAGTAAGTCATTAAACTAAAACCTTACCATAATGAACCCGGCTTTGAAAAAGTAAGTCATTAAACTAAAACCTTACCATAATGAACCCGGCTTCGAAAAAGTAAGTCATTAAACAAAAACCTTACCATAATGAACCCGGCTTTGAACAGGTAAGTCATTAAACAAAAACCTTACCATAATGAACCCGGCTTTGAACAGGTAAGTCATTAAACTAAAACCTTACCATAATGAACCCGGCTTCGAACAGGGTAAGTCATTACACAAAAACCTTACCATAATGAACCCGGCTTTGAAAGTGTAAGTCATTAAACAAAAACCTTACCATAATGAACCCGGCTTTGAACAGGTAAGTCATTAAACAAAAACCTTACCATAATGAATCAAGCTTTGAACCGGTAAGTCATTAAACAAAGACCTTACCATAATAAACCGGGCTTTGAACTTGTAAGTCATTAAACTAAAAGCTAACTATGATGAACCTGGCTTTGAACTGGTAAGTCATTAAACGAAAAGCTTACTATAATGAACCTGGCTTTGAACAGGTAAGTCATTAAACCTGATCTGATATTCCTTAACCTCCCTCTTCCACATACAACAAATCTGCAGCAGATGTTTTTAATCCTTTCCTACATACATCAAAATTGCAGCAGACGACTATGAAATTAGGTCAACAAAAATACAGAATATATTTCTAACTCACAGTTTAATTATTTGTTCGCTGAGAAAGCGTCTACATGTTGGAAAGGGTTAAGAGCGTCTTTGCAAATAAATGGAAAATAAACGGTTGTCTGCCACAATTGCATCAAAAAGCATCTACATGTGTGAATGGGTTAATTCTTGTACTTTGAATATATGTGATAAGTGTATAATAATGCATAATCATTGCTTTAACCCTTTCCCACCTTTAGACACATCTACGGCAGATGACTTGTGAACAAAATATGACAAAAAGGAGAAATTGCTCAAAATAAGCAATTTCTTCTTTTGCAACAATGTTTTCAACTTTTTTAGCTCACCTGAGCTTTGCTGAAGGTGAGTTATTGTGATCGCCTTTTGTCCGGCGTGTGGTGTGCATCACGCGTCAACATCTTCTCCTTAGTAACCAGTTGGTCAATTTGGATGAAACTTCACAGAAAGCATCCTCTAAATTTTTGGGATCCATGCAGAATTCTGGTTTCCATGGCAACCAAAGGAAAAATCTTTAAAATTCTTCTTCTCCCAAACTGGTTGGCTGATTTTCAAATAATTTTGTAGAAATGTTCCTTGGATGACCCTCTAATAGATCCTTTCAAGCCATGTTGATTGTTCAAAAAACATGGCAGCCAGGGGGCAGGGCTATTTTGCCTTATATGGTTATAGTGAAAACTTCAAAAATCTTCTCCTCCAAAAGTGTCAGGCCGTTTTTCAAATAATTTTGTAGAAATGTTCTATCAGATTCCTTCAAGCCATGTTAATTGGTTGAAAACTATGGCCGCCAGGGGGTGGGTCTTGTATGGCTAAAGTGAAAAGATATTGAGTAAACGTATTCAAAATCATCACCTGCAGATATGATGATTGATTGATTGGGGTTTAACGCCGTTTTTAACAATTTCTCAGTCATATCACGGCGGCCAGTTCACCTACTCATGTGTTTCCTGGTTTTCTCACACCAGAACTCCACACAACAATCGTCCCAAGCAACTGGCTGCTTTTCCACATAGACTTAGCCCATTGGTGGAAGACGAATGACGCATGTCGCAATGACTTTTATCAAACGAGCCGGTATTCAAACTCACAACCCCAGGATTGACAGCCCGCATCGTAACCGTCTGAGCTACCGGGACTCGGCACAGATATGATGAATGTTGGAAGAGGTTATTATAAGAATTTAAAACCCGCTTCGACCACTTGAGAAGAATAATCATCATCTCAAACTTTGAGGAAAATTGCAATAATATAGAATATTGGAAGTTTAATTTTGATTCAGAGTTAAAATAAAAATTAAATCTCAAATTGAGCAATTTCTGCTTAATAATATATTATATCCATTTTCAACTTTGTGATGTGTGACTGAGGATAAGGATTTTTCAGATAAGTGATTTAACTTCTATTGAGAATGCTTCAGACATTCCAGGGGTATGGCCTTCAATGGTGTATATTGAAGCTGTCTCCTGCAGAGACATCATAAAACGTCTGTATCAGGGAATGATTGTGCAGAACTTGACCTTTGTTAGGTAACTTAACCTCAAAACTTAACCTTTCTTATATCTCAGCAATCCCTGTTTGAATTTTTCTGAAACTTTGTCAGATGTATTGTTTGGTCATGGGACATCTGTCAACGTCAACATTTTCAGGGTCAAGGTCATAATTGTGCAGAACTTGACCTTTGTTAGGTAACTTAACCTCAAAACTTAACCTTTCTTATATCTCCGCAACCCCTACTTGAATTTTTCTGAAACTTTGTCAGATGTATTGTTTGGTCATGGGACATCTGTCAACGTCATAATTTTCAGGGTGAAGGTCATAATTGTGAAGAACTTGACCCTTTCTTATATCTCAGCAACCCCTGCTGGAATTTTTCTGAAACTTTGTCAGATGTATTGTTTGGTCATGGGACATCCATCAACGTCAAAATTTTCAGGGTCAAGGTCTTAATTGTGCAGAACTTGACCTTTGTTTAGGTAACTTAACCTCAAAACTTAAAACTTTCTTATATCTCAGCAACCCCTGCTGGAATTCTTCTGAAACTTTGTCAGATGTATTGTTTGGTCATGGGACATCCATCAACGTCAAAATGTTCAGGGTCGAGGTCATAATTGTGCAGAACTTGACCTTTGTTAGATAACTTAACCTCAAAACTTAACCTTTCTTATATCTCAGCAACCCTTGCTGGAATTTTTCTGAAACTTTGTCAGATGTATTGTTTGGTCATGGGACATCAGTGTCAACATCAAACTTTTCAGGGTCGAGGTCATAAATGTGCAGAACTTGACCTTTGTTAGGTAACTTAACCTCAATACTTAACCTTAGTCCTATCTCAGCAACCCCTTATGGAATCTTTCTGAAATGTCAGATGTATTGTTTGGTCAAGGGACATCTGTAAACATTTTAAGGTCAAGGTCATAATTTTACAGAACTTGTATCTACAATTTAATGTAGTATTATTGATCACTCTTTACTTAATGTGTGAATAAATATATTAAGATATATATACACATGTAGTGAGTTTATTATTTATCATGACATGTTGATAACAATGCATTGACAGACACTTACTTTTTCACATTTTTTCAACTTTACTTTCTTTTTGCATAGTGATACCATTTAATATCTGATTTTCTTAGAAGGGCGAGACACCCTCAGCCCGAGGTCTTGTTTTAGGTATAATTACTGAAAACAGTTGAAAACAAAACAAAAAGTCGTCTGCTGTAGAGGCGTCATAAAGCCTCTATATGTGGGAAAAGGTTAAAGGTCAATGTCCGGTCTCAAGATGAAGCTTAAACGTTGTTTTGTTTTACCCCCAGGAGAGGAATCCGGGTGACTATAAACGTTACAATGATATAATACGACATGAAACTATACGTGTGGCTGTCTGTGATATGCAAGAAAAGAGATGCCATTGTCCGGAAGCTTTGAGGTATGTATGATGGTGAAAATGTTACTATTTACCTGAGATGTTCATAGTGTTGCTGCATGAAGAAAAAAAAGCATCTAGAAAATTGAAAGTGTGATATTGATGTACAGGTAAGAACATCATGAAATTGACAAATTTACCATTCACGCTTCGCTCCTTTCAGTTCAGCTCCACTCACGTTCCAATCCACTCTTAAAGAGTTCAGTTGTTCAAATCATTGTGATTACTTTTATCCGTTCGATCAAATTGATTGCTTTTTTTTCCAATCAAAATATGTTCAACGATTTGATTGGCTTAAATTAATTTCGTTTCATTATTATTTTTGTTTACTTAACCCTAAACATATGATCTAGCGTGAAAGCCAGATTACTATTTTTTGGAAAATACCTGTTTATGATTTAATTCATATGAGTTACTGAGAAAGTACGTCTTGAAATGAAGCGTGTTGGGATCGGGAAAAAGTGGCCAATTAACTAAATGAGGCTGCGAAGCAAATTGTATTACGAAAATAATCATATTTATAGTATTATTTTAGGATGCCGCCGCAATAAAATAACATAAAAGTAAAATCATCAAATACAACACATTTATTCCCAGACAATAAATAATAACAACACACATTATTAGTCGCCGGGCAGAAGCCCGCGACTTCTATTTTAAATAGGTTTTCTGAAATCACATGGGAGGGGGGATTATTATTAGAAAGAAACACATTTAGATGTCTTGAACATATTACAATTGTGTTTGTTAAAAAACACTAAGTAATGACACATCTAAAATGAAATAAATATTCCGATGTTTTAGGTATTTTCAGTTTCTTTATTTTGACTCGCATTTATGTTTTTTTGTTTTATTTACGAAGACAAAACAGTCCCTATTAGCTAGACTGGTATACTTTATTGTCCCCCGCTTTTAGCGAAAGCTGGGGACTATTATTTCTCATTCGTCAGTCCGTCAGTCCGTCCGTCAGTCACGCTGTCACAAAAACTTTTTAACCTTGGTCATAACTTCTGAACCGTAATAGGTACTGCTTTCATATTTCACATGTGTATTCCTTGTGACAACCCCTTTCCATCAATACCAATTTTTTTGACCTTGTGACCTTGACCCTGATGAGTTATGGCCCTTTACCCCTATGTATGACTAAATTCATTTCCGGGCTATTTCTCTGCAACCGCTTTTTGGAATTTTATGAAACTTCATAGGAAGGATCACCACCAAGTGTAGATGCGCATATCGTGTTTGCGTTCCGGTTGGATTATTTTGCACGGAGTTATGGCCCTTTACCCCACCATCAGGCTATGTATGACTAAATTCATTTCCGGGCTATTTCTCTGCAACCGCTTTTTGGAATTTTATGAAACTTCATAGGAAGGATCACCACCAAGTGTAGATGCGCATATCGTGTTTGCGTTCCGATTGGATTATTTTTCACGGAGTTATGGCCCTTTACTCCACCATCAGGCTATGTATGACTAAATTCATTTCCGGGCTATTTCTCTGCAACCGCTTTTTGGAATTTTATGAAACTTTATAGGAAGGATCACCACCAAGTGTAGATGCGCATATCGTGTTTGCGTTCCGGTTGGATGATTTTTCACGGAGTTTTACCCCACCATCCGGCTATGTATGACTTAATTCATTTCCGGGCTATCTCTCTGCAACCGCTTTTTGGAATTTGATGAAACTTTATAGGAAGGATCACCACCAAGTGTAGATGCGCATATCGTGTTTGCGTTCCGGTTGGATTATTTTTCACGGAGTTATGGCCCTTTACTCCACCATCAGGCTATGTATGACTAAATTCATTTCCGGGCTATTTCTCTGCAACCGCTTTTTGGAATTTTATGAAACTTCATAGGAAGGATCACCACCAAGTGTAGATGCGCATATCGTGTTTGTGTTCCGGTTGGATGATTTTTCACGGAGTTATGGCCCTTACTTCTGAACCGTAATAGGTACTGCTTTCATATTTCACATGTGTATTCCTTGTGACAACCCCTTTCCATCAATACCAATTTTTGTGACCTTGACCCTGGCGGGGGACCATGATTCTCTGAATTTGCTTGTTTTACACTACATGTAATCAAAAGTCGATAACTACAAACCTTTACGTCGCAGTCTAATTTGTTTACTTACGCGCACCTGCGTGACTCGCGAATACCAACTGCGTAGATCAATCTCCTTTGCAGAGAACCTCTCTTTACACTCACTTACAAATAGTAAATTATAGGTGATTTAAAATGTTTATTTGGTTCGAAACAAATGAAGAAAAGAACAAACCGAGATAAAACTGGTTTTAATGGAAAAATGACTTTGAACGAACACTCTCTGCTTATAAAGAGAGTTTCAAGAACGACACCTCTGCGAATAAGAAAGAATCGGGTCTTTCGTACAAAATTATTTCGTCCTTGACAATTTTAAATGTGTCATTTTATTCCCTAAAGGCATATTGCTTCCGATCTGCATATTGTTATGCATCATTGACACAAGGGCGCTCATCATAATATAATTTTAAAACATGAGTAGTTTGTTGTTTTCATTATAAAAAAGAAAGGAAAGAATTAAAATAAATTAACATGTTGTAGGGCTAAGTTTATGTTCGAAATTAAGTTTAAATTATACAACAATTTCAATGAGATTTAACTGTTTAGTTGATATTATATTTCGAAGGTGGTCTAATTTATAAATATTGGACTACATTTCAACATTTGTTAAAGTATGATATAATTAGGATGCTAAGCTAATATCATTTTGAGAAAAAGAAAAAACTCATGTCTTCAGGGATTTAACCCTTATCTCATTGTTTTAAAAGTAGATTGCTGCAAAGGTGTCCACTGTTGACTTTAAAAGTCTTAAGAGGAAAGGTAAAATGACGTGCTATTGCATGCAAATCCTAAATTGTCTGTTTTGTGGTTTTATTGAAAAATAATAAAATTCAAATATTCTGACAAACATCTTGAAAAGTGTATGTGGAATTCACAAATCTTATATATACAGTGCGTATACATACTAAGACTAATGATTGGCAAGATTACTCATTTCCATTACTGTTTATGATCAATAATTAGTTGGTTGTGTGTATGGTCAACCTACTTTGGAATGGAGATTGATCATAAACAATGAAAGGCTTCAATTATCATTCACTTCGTTGACAAAACAATGCAAGTTATGATACATTTTCACTTGACCCCACCCCTGATGTTCCAATATGCCCCTCAGTTGATAACTGTTTATTCAACTACTATACTGTTAGTGTTATGCATAACTGCACTATGGATTTCCGGCGACATTGATGCGTTGCATCAACTTTCTCTTGTTAACACTATTATTGTGGAGATAATTTGGACGCAAGTGGTATTCAGCCATCATGGAGGACGGCACAGTGATCATTAGACTGTTATGCAGTTGCACGCACCAAATATGTATGACTAGTAGTTTTATATGAAAGCATGACCTTTTCCGCTTTCATTGCTAAGACTTATGCAGTTGCACGCACCAACTATTTGTAATAAGTGCAATCATTATGCTTTTATTCCAGACTGTACATACTCTTATAAAGCTTTTATTTTTAATCCAATCCTTTCCAAATTAAGCTTTTATTTTTTATCCAATCCTTTCCAAATTAAGCTTTTATTTTTTATCCAATCCTTTCCAAATTAAGCTTTTATTTTTTATCCAATCCTTTCCAAATTAAGCTTTTATTTTTAATCCAATCCTTTCCAAATTAAGCTTTTATTTATTAATCCATTCCTTTCCAAATTAAGCTTTTATTTCTTAATCCCTTCCTTCCAGTCCACAACAGTATGTACTTTAATTAATTCCTTCCTCCATAATTATAAAAGGCCTAAAAGTGGGTTCCGCGAGGGATACGCTAATACAAGACATCCCCTGCCTGTTCTGGGCATCCCTCTCCCCTATAGATAATTTATCAATGGTGCGTGCAATAGACAATAATTTATCAATGATGCGTGCCATAGACAAAGCCATGAATTAAACTTAGGATTGTTGGAATCCTGTGAGAAGCCGCCTTGCAAGGTTCCACATCCTTGACATGCCATGCATAATAGCCCCTCACAGTTCCCAGCTCCTCGTCCGTGACACCCGAGGCCCCGTTCCTGACTGATGCAGAGTCCAAGCCTCGAGGTCGACGTTAGAGGTATAAATAACAATGAATTCTGACTATCACTATGCCGCCCACTCACTGGCCGCTAGAATCCGCCACAGAAAATTTAGTATAAATTTTTCCCCCATTCAGCGGCCTATCTATCAGCCTCACAAGTCGACTTATTTTGGTATCAATTTCCCATATAATTGATCTAGGGCTCTCCAGGAAATCCATGATGATTTCTCGCCAATTAATTGATTTGGGTTCAACGCCGTTAAACCAGTTCATCTACTTATATTGGTATCAATTTCCCATATAATTGATCTACCATTCCATAAATTCCTCACAATCTGATGTCCAGTTGTATTAATGTGTTTCTTTTGTTACTTATTTTTCCCCCCAAAGCTCAATTGATTAGATTCTAGGGCTCTCCAGGAAATCCATGATGATTTCTCACCAATTAATTGATTTGGGTTCAACGCCGTTAAACCAGTTCAACTACTCCTATTGGTATCAAACTCCCATATAATTGATCTACCATTCCATAAATTCCTCACAATCTGATATCCAGTTGTATTAATGTGTTTCTTTTGTTACTTATTTTTCCGCCAAAAGCTCAATTGATTAGATTCTAGGGCTCTCCAGGAAATCCATGATGATTTCTCACCAATTAATTGATTTGGGTTTAACACCGTTAAACTAGTTCACCTACTCATATGTTTTTTCACACCAGTACTCCATACAACATACTTGTCCAAGCAACTAGCTGCTTTTCCACATAGACTGCTAGTCAGTCATATCACTGCAGCCAGTTCACCTACTCATGTTTCCTAGATTGAAAACTATGAGCACAGTTATTAAGTGAAGTTGCGGCTACCAACAAGATTAATTTTCAAAATATCGAGGTTAATTAGGTTTCTTGACGGTGAAACATATCACGGTCCAGGTATATGGGCAGAAATGTCATCTGACTCAAATCGCGATTTTTTCCCATCATTAAATATTTCAATACGAGACGTCTATGCGTTTAGGTAATAAATTTGTTCTTGAAATACACCAGACTGACATAGGATCGCCTAAAATGACAGAATACTCACCGCATTCTGACTGTGACGAGATCGTCAATGATGCGAGACAAACCGACTCCCATCAATTCTATTGATCACAACAACTCCCATTTTTTCTCCTGTTCCCTTCCAAACGGATTATTCGTCTGTTCTTCTTTTCCCCCGCGGCATATTCTTTCCAAAATTATCGCCGATGATTTTGGATATTAAATCATTTTTTCGAAATCTATTTTGTGCATGGTTCCTCGAAGCTGATTGGAAAAAGGCAGAGTGTTCCGAATATTCTCAAATTTTTGAAGCGTCCGAGACTTTGGGTAACAGGTGATTAGACGCTTAATCAAATCCAATAGTGACTGCAAGCGCTTTGTAGTCTAGACTTTATCATAACAGGCAGATGATTTTACCCGAAAGAAAACGATTCCCAAAACTCCAAAAACCCAATTCAAAAGCATCTCCCAACCAACAAAGGTTTGTGCAGCCCCAAAATAAATGAGATTATAGCTAGGGCCATAATCTGTATTGTTACAATATATTACAACCGAATACTTAAGTGTCTTATAAAACAAAGGTTTAGTATACAAATATGTCTTTTAATTAAATAGTTTCGTAAAATAATTATTGAATTAATTGTTGCAACCGCTCAATGAGCAAAGTATTCGTTTGATTATATTTTTTCATTCCTTATGATTGTTTCGTTCAGAGTGCAAAATTTCGTATCGCTCATTATGCATTCCAACTTGGTTCTAATCACGCTTACGATCCAATCGCGTTCCACTCAGATTGTCAAGTTCATGATGTTCTTAATTCTAGTAACCCTTTCCCTCATATAGACGCTTTCTGAAGCCTCTACAGCAGACGGTGTTTTAAAAACATAGTGACAAAAGAAGAAATTGCACATAACGTGCAATTTCTCCTTTTGTCACAATGTTTTCCACTTTTTGTCATAGGTTATCCATTCAATTATGGAGATTTTCTATGTTTTGACAAAAAACATTCAAAAGTCGTCTCCTGCAGAATTGTCGTATGAGGGAAAGGGTTAATGGGATAAATGATTAACATAATGATACCAGCTATACGTGTTATTTTTGTCATATTATTTGTTTCTTAGGAATCTCCTCAGCTTGTTTAGAGCATTTTTAAAAGATTATGCTGTTATGTTAACCCTTTCCCACAACAACAAATCTTCAGCAGATGAATTTGGAAACATATATTATTGAATAGAGTTGAATACATTGTGAGCAATGTCTCTTTGCCACAATCTTTTCAAAGGGTAGTCTGTCAGTGGAAAAATAGTTAACAGTGACAACTCCTTACAGTTTCTTTTCCTCTGTTGATAAAATGTTCCTTGAAATACACAGTTTTCCACTTGATACTATACCATCTTTCAAGTGATTGATTTTATAAGCCCTTTTGCTAAATTTGGTAACTAAGTGTGAACTCTGTTCACCTTGAAATTTATTCATTAAAAGCAAATTGTGCTTTTACCACAATTTAAAAAACCTGCTGCTCCATCATTATGTGCTTTGAGCATTATGTTTTATCTAAAATGTAATATGTGAAAAATCCAACCACAAAGCATTTAGAGAAGAGCTCTAGATAACGGGTGTTTTGCATGTTCTAAAATCCTTATTTGATCCTCTTGCCCTATGTTGTGGGTACTCGAAAGAATCGTCTCGGTGAGAGAATTCTTTTGAGTACCAACAACAAAGGGTCCAGTTTTATAATGAGATATATTTTTGTGACAACACCCTGCATAGCATGGTAGGCACTTGGGGATTACTTTTTCTTTTGTCCGGCGTCTGTCTGTCTGCCTGTCCATCACACTTTTTCGTCACACTTTCAATGAGCAGGTGCAGGTGACACACGTGCTCCGCGGAGCACTCCATTCTAGTATTGTTCAATAAATCACATGGTATAACACCATTAGAGTTTACATATAAAGCAAAAGGGTCAAGCCACAAGTTCTCAAACTTAATTCCGTCTCTCATGTGTAATAAATGTACTGTTGAAGGCTGTGAAAAACACCATTCAAAACAACAAATCATCCATAGCCTAAGGTAAGGTTTTACTTGAGCACGGCTTCTGTATTTATACTATATGTTACAAAGTTTTCTGCTTTTGTCACTTTTTTCAGAGAGGTAATGGAGAAATCTTTCCCAGATTATTTTGATTATTATGAATCAATTTGCAAGTCCAGTATGCATCAACAAGGCCTAACTATGCAGGTATAGATTGTCATTCTTTCATTGTTTCACGTTTGCTTTGCAGCAGACGGGTTTTTGAAAACATAGTGACAAAAGAAGAAATTGCACAAAACGTGCAATTTCTCCTTTTGCCACAATGTTTTCCCCCTTTTTGTCATAGGTTATCCATTCAATTATGGAGATTTTCTATTTTCTGACAAAATACGTTCAAAGTCGTCTGCTGCAGAATTGTCGTATGAGGGAAAGGGTTAAGCTCGCTTGAGCACACAATGCTTATGGCAAGCTTTGACGATGCTGGATGTCCGTCAGACGTCGTCTATTGTCTGTCATCCGTCAACATTTTTTTTTTAACCCTTTCCCACTTGCAGACACATCTGAAGCAGACGACTTTTTAAAACAATGTGGCAAAAGGAGGAATTGGCTACAATGTTTTCAACTCTATTCGATAATTAAACTTTCAATTCGAGATATTTTCCCATTGTTTGTCTATGTGATTTCAAAGTTGTCTGCTGCAGATTTGGTGTAGGTGGGAAAGGGTTAAAGTGACATTTCCTTATAAACACAGGATCAATTTCAATTGGATCAATTTAAACCAAACAGGAATGTTCCTTTATATAGAAAAATATGTTCCTTGTATGACCTTCTTCCCAGATTGGTCAGGTTCTTTCAATCCGTTGAAAACTAATGAAGTTCTAACTTACTTCAGTTTAATCAGAATTAATTGAATAAGATTTTCATGTTCCATTTAAAATAGAAAGGTTTTAAAATATGAGATATGTTGGATAATTGGTTGGATGCAAATGATGAAGACTTTATTTAAAAGTAATGGCTTTAGGAGTAGAAAGTACTTTATAACAGTGACATTTTTTGTTGTTGATTACTGAAAATCATTATGACTAGCCTCATGCATCTTCCACCAACAAGTTAAAATAATCTATGTGCGAAGGTGGAAAGGATGTTGTGAGGAAATAGATGCTTATTTGATCTGTTTGCGATGATGTAACTAAAACTCTGATGAAAATGGCATTAAACTCCAATCAACCATTTATATTTCTCAAAGTGTATTGATGATTATGACTGATAATATACTTGAAATTAAAGTTATAATGCAAGGTGGCATGTCATATAATGCACATATTTTCTTCGGTTTAGGATCCATTCAGTGAAAAGCGAGGACATTTTGACATATTGCTTTATTTTAGGATCCATTCCGTGAAAAGCGAGGAAATCTTGACATATTTTCTTTGTTTCAGGATCCATTTGGTGAAAAGCCACGAATTTTGACATATTTTCTTTATTTCAGGATCCATTCAGTGAAAAGCATGGTAATCTTGACATATTTTCTTTGTTTTAGGATCCATTCAGTGAAAAATGTGTCAATCAAGACATATTTTCTTTGTTTTAGGATCCATTTTATTTGTTTTTTTAGGATCCATTCAGTGAAAAGCATGGTAATCTTAACATATTTTCTTTGTTTTAGGATCCATTCGGTGAAAAGCGAAGATATTTGACATATTTTCTTTATTTCAGTGAAAAGCATGGTAATCTTGACATAGTTTATTTGTTTGAGTATCCATTCAGTGTAAATCGTGGTAATCTTGACATATTTTCTTTGTTTAAGTATCCATTCAGTGAAAAGCGTGGTAAACTTGACATATTTTCTTTGTTTTAGGATCCATAAAGTGAAAAGCGTGGTAATCTTGACATGTTTTCTTTATTTCAGGATCCATTCGGTGAAAAGCATGGTAATCTTGACATATTTTCTTTATTTCAGAATCAATTCGGTGAAAAGTATGGTAATCTTGACATATTTTCTGTGTTTTAGGATCCATTGAATGAAAAGCAAGGAAATGTTGACATATTTTCTTTGTTTATCATCCATTCGATGAAAAGCTTGGTAGTCTTGACATATTTTTAGCTCGCAAGTCGAGCTTTTGTGATCAATCACCGTCCGGCGTCGGCAGCATCTGTACGTACGGCCGTCTGTTAACAATTTCCTACAAATGACTGTGGCATCAGAAAAGGGGAAAATTGCCCAATCTTTAAAAATCTTCTTGTCCAAAAGTACTGGTTCGATTTGAAAATTATTTTGAACAAATGTTCTTTTGGGCACCCTCTCCAAGATTGTTCAAATTATTCCACTCCGTTGAAAAACATGGACGTCAGGGGGCGGAGCTTGTTTTCCTTATATGTGCATTGTAAAATCTTTAAAAATCTTCTTGTCCATAAGTTCCAGCCCGATTTAAAGATAATTTGGCACAAATGTTCCTTGGAGGACCTTCTACCAAGGTTTTTCAAATAATTTCTATCTGATGAAAAACATCATGGCCCCAAGGGTGCGAGACTTGTTTTCCTTATATGTAATATAGTGAAAACTTAAAAAAATCTTCTTGTACTAAATCACTAGACCGATTTAAAAATAAATTGGCATAAATGTTCCTAGTGTGACCCTCTGCCAAGGTTGTTTAATTTATTCTGATCCGTTGTAAAACATGGCCACCAGGGACGTTGCTTGTTTTCCTTATATGTATAGAGTAAAAACTTTGAAAACTATTGAAATTCTATTAAATCAGGTGAGTGCTATAGGACCATCATGGCCTGCTTGTCTTTGTTTCAGGATCAATTTGGTTAGTTCACGGTAATTTTGAAATATTTTCTTTCTTTCAAGATCCATTCATTGAAAAGCGAGGAATTTTGACATATTTTCTTTAATTCAGGATCAATTTGGTGAATCAAGGTAATTTTGACATGCTTTCTATGTTTCAGGATGCATTCAGTGAAAAGCGAGGATTTTGACATATTTTCTTTATTTCAGGATTCATTTAGTGAAAAACGAGGAATTTTGACATATTTTCTTTATTTCAGGATTCATTTTGTGAAAAGCAAGGAATTCTGACATTTTGTTTGTTTAAGTATCAATTAGGTGAAAAGTGTGGATCCATTCTGTGAAAAGCAAGGTCATCTATATATTTTTTTTTGTTCGTTTCAGAATGCGGTGAAAAGTGAGGTAATTTTGACATTTTTCCTTGATTTCAGGATCCATTCGGTGAATGACTTGATATTTTTTGTTCATTTCAGGATCCATTCAATGAGAGTTGAGGGTTTTTTTGACAAATTTTCTTTGTTTCAGGATCCATTCAGTGGAAAGGAAGGTAATCTTGATATTTTTTGTTCGTTTCAGGATTCATTCGGTGAAAAGTGAGGATTTTTTGACACATTTCCTTTGTTTAAGGATCAATTAGGTGAAAAGTGTGGTAACATATTTTGTTTGTTTCAGGATCCATTCGATGAAAAGTGAGGTAATCTCGACATATTTTCTTTGTTTCAGGATCCATTCGGTGAAAAGCGAGGTAATTTTGACTATGAGACATTGCTGAAGAGGCTAGCTGCTATACAAAAGGTGTTAAATGAAAAACATGTGTCAAGTTCCGAGGATGAGATTTCCGATTCAGACAATGATACAAGTTCTGGAGGGAGATGACCAACCATCTAGGCTTAAACCTGTCCCGCATGACTCAGGCATACAACTAATCAGCCGCAGACGACTTTGAAAACATCTATGCAAAAATATGGAAAATCTTTATAATTGAAATGAGTTGAAACGTTTGTGGCAAAAGGAGATATTGCTCATAATGAGCAATTTCTCCTTTTGCCAAAATGTTTTCAAAAATCGCCTTCTGCAGAGGCGTCAGAAGATGTCTATATGTGGGAGGTTAACCCTTTCACACATTTTATACATCTGCAGCAGACAACTTTAGAAAATGTGGCATTTTCAGTGTTGTCAGCTGCAGATTTGTTGTATGCGTGAAAATGGATAAAAACAGCATGAGATAAATCTTTGAAGACACGCCAATCTATTTAGATCAACTGGCTCACTGAAAATTTTGAAAAGATTGGTGAAATTGTTCATCTGATGATTGTAAAGCAGATGACCTATGAAAAGTCATGTGAAGTAATGGGTTAAGCAAATGTATCCACTTCAAAAACCGTTTTCCAAAGTCATCCAATGTAAAAACATCTAACATCGTCTGTATCTTGGAAAGGGTTAATCAAGAAGTTTGTATCGGAGCACCGAGAAACTCTTTTTGAGTTAATTAAAGAACCTGTGAGACTGGTTTACAGAATCATTTTAAAAGAATCTTTTGTATTACAATACTTTTCTTATTGTTGTATGCATATTTTATATACATGTATATCTCAACCCTTTTCCACATGCAATAAATCTGCAGCAGACACCTTTGAAATTATCAAGTCAGAAATATAGAAAATCTCCATAAATGATAGTTGAATAGAGTTGAAATCATTGTGAGCAATTTCTCCATGTGCCACCATGATTTCAAAAGTTGTCTGCTTCAGAGGCATTGAAAAGTGTCTACACGAGGTAAAGGGTTAAATTATGTGCAATAGGGACCAAAACCACGGTCTATTTGTCTTAAATATTATTGTATTAGTATACATAGTAAAATCTTTCTCTCATTATCCCACCATAACAAATCTGCAGCATTAAGTTTCAAAATATTGTTACAAACAGAGGTATTACTAAATATTTACTTCTTTTTCTTGTATGTTTTATAGTTTGTTCCATTTGTTTAGATTTCATATTTTGTTAACCCTTTCCCACATATGACAATTCTGCAGCAGACGACTTTGAACATATTTTGTCAACAAATAGAAAATCTCTATAATTGAATGGATAACCTATGACTAAAAGTGGAAAACATTGTGGCAAAAGGAGAAATTGCTTGTTTTGAGCAATTTCTTCTTTTGTCACTATGTTTTCAAAAAGCCGTCTGCTGCAGAGGCATCAGAAAGCGTCTATATGAGGAAAAGGGTTAAATATGCAAGAGTCCAGAGATTGACTGCTTTTTAATTATTTCCAACTAACAATTAATTTGCAGCAGACGACATCAAAAAATATCTTTATAAATGACAGTTCAATAATTAAATAGCGTTGAGAACATGGTGGCAAAAGGAGAAATTGCTTATTAATTGTATGTGCATTTTCTCATTTTGCTACAACGTTTTCACAGGTCGTCTGCAGAGGTGTCAGAAAGCATCTCTATGTGGGAAAGAGTTAACACTTTCCAATGTATGACAATTATTTGGCAAGATATGGAAAATCTAATATAATGAAAGGATAGAGTAATTTCTCCTGTCTCGATATTTTCGCAGAGGTGTAAAAATGCGTTGTCATGTGGGAAAGGGTTAACAGAACAAAAGTGTAGCCCAATAAGTTACTAAGGCACATGGGTTTTGTGTAATGCTGAAACACAACTCTAGATAAGGGGCGTTTTACATGTTCTAAACTCCTTATTTGACTCTCTAACCCTATGTTGCGGGTACTCAAAACAGTCGTCTCAGTGAGATGATTCTTTTGAGTACCCACAACATAGGGTTTGCTTTAATAATAAGAGAAGAATTGTGGGAAAAAGAGCTGAATACCCCTCCTTATTTGGACCTCTGGGTCAACCAATGCCAATATGATGTGGAAAAATTGGATCAGCACAGGCTTACTGAAAACCTAAAGTAACCAATTCCTACTTGTAGATTCATTTTTTAACCCTTTCCCTCATATGACAATTCTGCAGCAGACAACTGAACATAATTTGTCAAAAAATAGAAAATCTCTATAATTGAAAGGATAACCTATGACTAAAAGTGAAAAACATAGTGTCAAAAGAAGAAATTGCTCGTTTTGAGCAATTTCTTCTTTTGTCACTATGTTTTTAAAAAGCCGTCGGCTGCAGAGGCATCAGAAAGCGTCTATATGAGGGAAAGGGTTAAAGGACATTGTTGCCAAAAAAAACCTGCTCAGGATTAGCAATTTATCCTTTTGCAATAATATGTGTATAATATTGTGGGGGTTGCACAAACCTTAGAGGATAACTACACCAAACAATTGAGAATTTATATTCATTTGACACATATGGTCACTAGGATGTAGGGAAATCTCTCCCCTGCCACATACAACTTTTGACACCTCTGCAGCTTACACTCTTGAAAACCATTGTGAGAAAATCAGAAATGGCACAAAATAAGCAACTTCTAATTTTTCCTGAATCTTTTCAACTGTATTTAAAGCAAATTTCCAATTTTTTCTTGAGACATTTTCAAATCAGACAACTATTAAGGAAACAGTTAACACTTTCCCTAATACGACAATTCTGCAGCAGACGACTTTGAACATGTTTTGTCCAAAAATAGAAAATCCCTATAATTGAATGGATAACCTATGACTTAAAGTGGAAAACATTGTGGCAAAAGGAGAAATTGCTCGTTTTGAGCAATTTCTTTTTTTGTCACTATGTTTTCAAAAAGCCTTCTGCTGCAGAGGCGTCAGAAAGCGTCTATATGAGGGAAAGGGTTAACTAGCTTCTGTGTTCATGTTTATTACTAAAACATGTTATGTCATGTCATTGAAATGTTAATAAAATGTAAAATAAGGCACTTAAATTAAAGTATGAATATAATGTGACAAGAGTCAACCCTGGTCAGATGATGATGCATTTTAGTGCATGTGCTTCATACAGCTGTTGGAAACATGTCAATAATTCTACTTTCATTTATAGAGATTTTCCATACTTTTTACTGTTAAGATCTGTTGCATATGGGAATGAGTCATATGAATTTATAAATATTTAGTGAAATGATATTCCATCAACAGATATTCTTAAAGCAAACCCTAAAAAAAACTAAGGAACTAAATCAAGCTTCATAAGATAAAAATGCACTAAAGTTAACCAAGCTGTCTTTGACATCCCTTTTTGCTATTTCGCTGTTTGCTGTTGATAAGTCTTTACCCCTTTCCTATCTGCAGATACATTTTGATGCTTCTGCAGCAGATGACTTTTGAAAACATTGTGGCAAAAGGATTTTTTTTCAATAAACAATTTTTAGCTCCACTGGCTCTCCACTGGCTGAAAGCCAGTCGAGCTTACGTCGTGGCGAATTGTCTGTCGTGCGTGTGTGCGTTAACTTTTTCCTTTAAACAACTTCTTCTCCCTAACCACTTGGCCAATTTGGTTGAAACTTCATAGGAAGCATCCTCTCAATGTCCTCTCTTAAATTTCCTCAAATTTTATCCATCCATAATTCTGGTTTCCATGGCAACCAAAAGAAAAAAATAGTGAAAACTTAAAAAATCTTCTTCTCCGAAAGTGTCAGGCCGATTTTCAAATAATTTTGTAGAAATGTTCCTTCGGTGACCCACTATCAGATTACTTCAAGCCATGTTTATTGGTCGAAAAACATGGCCGCCAGATAATTTTGTAGAAATGTTCATTGGGTGACCCTTTATTAGATTCCTTCAAGAAATGTTGATTAGTTGAAAAACATGGCCGCAAGGGGGCGAGGCTATTTTGCTTTATATAGCTATAGTGAAAACTTAAAAAATCTTCTTCTCCGAAAGTGTTCAGCCGATTTTCAAATAATTTTGTAGAAATGTTCATTGGGTAACCCTCTATCAGATTCCTTCAAGCCATGTTGATTTTCAAATAATTTTGCAAAAAACATTCCTTGGATGATACTCTACAAGATTCCTTTAAGCCATGGTGGTTGGCAAAAAACATGGCCACTAGTGGGCACGGCTGTTTGGAGATTTGATTTTTGCCTTATGGCCATGGAGCGATACTGGCCCTCTTGGGCCTCTTGTTCATTTTGCCACAATTTTGTTTGTTTTTATTCAACAATTACTTGTTTAGCAAGCCCCCCTTAGAAGAAGAGGGGTTATATAAGTTTTACATGTTGGTCAATCTGTCTGTAGACAGAAGCTTGTTGAATTGATAAATGGATCAATCTTGGACCTACAGAACTCAAACGAGGCAGGGAGATTGGGAATGACCAGTAGGTGACCCCTATTTATTTTGAGGTCATACTGACGATAAACCCTAACATTTTGTCAAATTAAGAACTATTGAGTTTGGTCCTAAGGTTCTTCAATTTGACAGGGAGGTTGTGCATGACCGGTAGATGACTTCTGTTGTTTCTCCCTCTAAAGGTGAAGGTCACAATCAACTTGAACATCTTCCTGACAATGTGTTGCTCAGGGGGGCATAATGTTTGATAAATATCTCTTGTTTATAGCGAGTTTCTGTATTTTTAGTTCACCTTAGCATGAAATGCGGGATGAGCTATTTTGATCAACTCAGCGTCTGTCCATCCGTCTGTTGACATTTTCCTTCAAACGACTTCTCCTAAACCAATGAATCAAAATGCAAAATATAATTTCACAGGAATGTTCCTTAGGTGTTCCTCTTTCAAAGATGTCCAAAATTGTTCAAAGAATTCAATTCCATGTAGAACTTTGGTTGTTGTTTGCACAAATCTTTCTTGGTTAACCCTCTACCAATATTGTTCAACTTATTCAGATCAGTTGAAAAACATGGCCATAAGGGGCGGGGCTTGTTTCCCTTATATGTGTTTATAGTGAAACTTAAAAAAAATCTTCTTGTACAAAAGCACTGACCATATAAGAAAATGAAATAGTCCAAAGGTTACTTTGGTGACCCTTTACTTAGATTGTTTAAATTATTATCATCAATTGAAAAACATGGCCACCATGTGGCAGGGCTTGTTTTCCTTAATGTATATATAGTGAACTTTAAAAATCTACTTTTCCGAACATATAGGCCTGATTTTTTAATACAAATGTTCCTTCACCCTATATCAATGTTGTTGAAATTAATACGATCTGTTCCTGAACATGAACACCTGCAGGCGTTGCTTGTTTTCCTTGTATTCATATAGTAAGAACATTGAAAACGGATTTCTATTAAATAAGGTAAGCCATTAAGAACCATCATTGTCCTCTTGTTAACTAAATATTTTTATAAAGTTGTCTGCAGCAGATTTGTTGTATGTGGAAGACGGTTAAAGTTATAGGTAAATATGTGTTTCGGACGTATAATTTTTAGCTCACCTGTGCACGAAGTGCTCAGGGTGAGTTATTGTGATCGCCCTATGTCCGGCGTCCGTTGTCCGTCGTCCGTCAACATTTTCTCCTCTGTAACCGGTGGGTCAACTGGGATAAAACTTCACAGAAAGCATCCTCTCAATGTCCTCACCAGAATTCCTTAAAATTTTTGGGATCCATGCAGAATTCTGGTTTCCATGGCAACGAAATGAAAAAAACTTCAAAATTCTTAAAAAATCTTCTCCTCCGAAAGTGTCAGGCCGATTTTCAAATTATTTTGTAGAAATGATCCTTGGGTGACCCTCTATCAGATTCCTTCAAGCCATGTTGATTGGTCGAAAAACATGGCCGCCGGGGGGGGGGGGGGGGGGGGCTATTTTGCCTTATATGGCTATAGTGCAAACTTAAAAAATCTTCTCCTCCAAATGTGTCAGGCCGATTTTCAAATAATTTTGTAGAAATGTTCCTTGGGTGACCCTCTATCAGATTCCTTCAAGCCATGTTGATTGGTTGAAAAACATGGCCACCAGGGGGCGGGGCTATTTTGCCTTTTATGGTTATAGTGAAAACTTAAAAAATCTTCAACATCTTCTCCTCAGTAACCAGTGGGTCAATTGGGATGAAACTTCACAGAAAGCATCCTCTCAATGACCTCACCAGAATTCCTTCAAATTATTGGGATCCATGCAGAATTCTGGTTTCCATGGCAACGAAACGAAAAAAACTTCAAAATTCTTCTCCTACCAAATTGGTTGGCAGATTTTGAACTTATTTTGTAGAAATGTTCCTTGGGTGACTCTCTATCAGATTCCTTGAAGCCATGTTGATTGGTCGAAAAACATGGCCGCCAGGGGGGGGCGGGGCTTTTTTGCCTTATACGGCTATAGTGAAAACTTAAAAAATCTTCTCCTCCAAAAGTGTCAGGCTGATTTTTATTTTGTAGAAATGTTCCTTGGATGACCCTCTATCAGATTCCTTTAAGCCATGTTGATTGGTCAAAAATTATGGCCGCCAGGGGGGGCGGGGCTATTTTGCCTTATATAGCTATAGTGCAAACTTAAAAAATCTTCTTCTCCAAAAGTGTCAGGCCGATTTTCAAATAATTTTGTAGAAATGTTCCTTGGATGACCCTCTATCAGATTCCTTCAAGCCATGTTGATTGGTCAAAAAACATGGCCACAAGGGGTCGGGGCTATTTTGCCTTTTATGGCTATAGTGAAAACTTAAAAAATCTTCTCCTCCAAAAGTGTCAGGCCGATTTTCAAATAAATTTGTAGAAATGTTCCTAGGGTGACCCTCTATCAGATTCCTTCAAGCCAAGTCGATTGGTCGGAAACTATGTCCGCCAGATGGCGGGGCTTATATAGCTAAAGTGAAAAAAAAAATCAGGTGAGCGATTCCAGGGCCATCATGGCCCTCTTGTTGTTATTTCTTTCTTGTTTACACAATTTATTCATGTTATTTTTATTTTTTTGCTGTTTTGTCTCAGTTTTATGAGTTACATGTCATCTTTACGGAGACATTTCTAATGCAAGGCTTTAGGGATATGTTAAAATGTTTTATAAAAGGGAAATATCTTTTTAAAGGCAGATAATTATTCACCCTTTCCTAAACACTTGGTGCCTTCTGTCGCCTTTGCAGCAGGCGACATTTGAAATTTGTGTAACAAAATGAGTAATTTCTCCTTTTGCCACAATGTTGTCAACTCTTCTCAATGATTAAACTTTCATTTATAGAGGTATACCACAAATTTAACCAGATGTTCTGAAATTCGTCTGCTGATGATGTGTTGGTATGATAGAAAGAGTTAAGAATATGAAACATAACTCATATCTAGTGCTCTTTCGCTTTACTCCGTGGTGTTTGTCGATGTTCCTGTGTCAGTGTTGTGTATTTCTGACGCCCCTGCAGCAGACAGCTTTTTGAAAAAAATAGTGACAAAAGAAGAAATTGCTCAAAACAAGCAATTTCTCCTTTTGCCACAATGTTTTCTAGTTTTAGTCATATAGGTTATCCATTCAATATGGAATGTTGGAGGAATAATGAGCTAGGCCTTATGAGGGGTCTT
This sequence comes from Serripes groenlandicus, assembly GCA_031761405.1. NCBI lineage: Eukaryota > Metazoa > Mollusca > Bivalvia > Cardiida > Cardiidae > Serripes > Serripes groenlandicus. Next base: position 138,322,529 of record JASEVX010000003.1, on the reverse strand, counting down.
GCTGCATAGCTGTATTGGCATCATATAAATGTGCATTGGAGTTGACCCTTTCCAAAATATTTTATCTGCAGCAGATGACTTTGAAAACATCCACACAAGAAAACCAACAATGTGGACTCTGCATATTATATCGAACCAGATCAGCCTGCACAGGCTAATCCGGGCCTTTCACTTGACGTCATAGCTAAAAAAAAAAAGAGAATAAATTGCGATTTTTGTGTGCGTTTTAGCTCCACTGGCTGAAAGCCAGTCGAGCTTATGTCATGGCGAATTGTCTGTCGTGCATCTTTGAGTGCCTCCGTGCGTGCATTAACTATTTGCTTCAAAGGACTTCTCCTCCCTGACCACATTGCCAATTCGGATGAAACTTCATAGGAATCATCCTCTCAATTTCCTCTCCTAAATTCCTTTAATTTTTGTGGATCCATGCAAAATTCTGGTTTCCATGGCAACCGAAAGAAAAAAATAGTGAAAACTTAAAAAATCTTTTCCTCAAAAAGTGTCAGGCCGATTTTCAAATAATTTTGTAGAAATGTTCCTTGGGTGACCGTCTATCAGCTTCCTTCAAGCCATGTTGATTGGTCGAAAAACATGGCCGCCAGGGGGGCGGGGCTTTTTTGCCTTATATGGCTATAGTGAAAACTTCAAAAATCTTCTCCTCCAAAAGTGTCGGGCCGAAAGTTTGCAATGATAAAACGTAACGCACATCCATTTGGGGAATTAAATATTAGAAGCAAGCTTCGGTATTGCTAACAGGTTTATTTACCATCAAAAGACTACATGCATTTACTCATACAGGGCATTCAAACCGGTCTATTTCACTTTGAAACACAATATTTCGTTTAGGTCTCGAACCAGCCACCTTGCGGGGGACCTTGCTGTACAAGTCGGAAAACTTGTTGCTGGACCTGGGGTGGTGGCGTGGGTCGTGTTGGAGGTGGAGCGACTAGATAGGGTCTATGACTGACGGAAATCTGCATCATATCAGCATAGCCTACAGTGCCTGAAAATATAAAATAATTTCTTTGTACTCTTCAACATGCGATTCAATTCGTCTTGTGATCTTCTGAACCTAGATATGAGCCGTCCCGCGATAAAAAACTAACATTGTGGCATCTGCATGTATCGACCAGATCAGCCTGCAGACTGATACGAGCGACATATTCCGTCTTTGGGATGGGGGGGGGGGGGGGGGGGGGGTTTAATAGATGTACAGAGTAGTGATTCCTAAAACAGAAAATCCACAGGAGGCGAAAAATGTCTATCCGAGTACGCCTGGTATATACACAACAGTAGCATTGAGCATTTTCTCCTTTTGCAACAATATTCTCAACTCTGTTAAATTATTAAACTTTCTCTAATAGAGATTTTCCACGATTTTGCCTGGATCTTTTCAGTCGTCTGCTACTTATTTGGGCCGTCCCGCGAGAAAACCAACATTGTGAACTCTGCGTAATGTATCCGGATCAGCATAAGCACGCCGCGATGGCTAACCCGGACAGACACTTTTCGCCTCCTGTGGATTTTCTGTTTCAGGAATCATTACTCTATCCCCCTGATACGGAATGTGTCTGCCCGGATCAGACTGCGCAGGCTGATCTGGGTCGATACATTACGCAGCGACCATAATGTTGGTTTTCTCGCGGGACGGCTCATTTATTGTATGTGGGAAAGGGTTAACTTCATCACAGAAATTCCCGGTATGCAGGCCTTTTGATTGATTGTCAAGTCTGCCAACGACTACGACTACGAGCCACTCACATCGTTGAAAGGCATGTAAGAAATCGCTCACTGTCTCCATTTTCCACAATGTTTTCAAACGTAGATTGTTGTAGATGGGTAAAGGATACATCAGGGAGTGGGTTTAGCTGAACAAAAGGAAATGTCTACTTACTTCTATTACTCCACTTTGTTTTCAGTTTGCCCTTGGAGTACATAATTGCGGGGTACTTCGGCACGTTTTCATACCCACAGACACACCTGTTCCGGCCCGGTTTGGGTTTGTCTATAACCTGGAACCAGCCTTGGTCCATCATACAGTCCCCTGTATGTCGATCGCTAACAGTCCAGTGACGGGAGTCGTCATCTCTGGAAATAAGAAAGTGCGTTTGTAACTAAACTGTTCACCGTTTCCGCGATACAGTTAACTACTGGCAATGAAGAACTTTTAAATACACCGAGAAAAAAACCCAAATTGCCCAAGATAAACAATTTCTCCCTTTGACATCACGTTTTCTACTGTATAATTATAATTATACTTTCAATTTATCAAATGCGCTATCGTTTTACTGTAATTAAGGAGACAACTTTGAAAATGTCAAATACATGATTAAGCGTCCGCCTTCATAAAGGGAGGTCGAGTGCACGTCAGGTCATATTTAGGACTCCGTCTAGATGGTGATTGTAGTAATATCATAAAGCCACTTGGCACCCAGGGTTGTTGGTATAGCATAAAGCCACTTGGCACCCATGGTTGTTGGTATAGCACAAAGCCACTTGGCACCCATGGTTGTTGGTATAGCTTAACGCAACACCGCCCCTTGGCACCCAGGGTTGTTGGTACAGCATAAAGTCACTTCCCTCCTTGGCACCCAGGGCTGTTGGTATAGCATAAAGCCACTTCCCTCCTTGGCACCCAGGGTTGTTGGGATAGCATAACGCAACACCGCCCCTTGGCACCCAGGGTTGTTGGTATGGCATAAAGTCACCTCCCCCCTTGGCACCCATGTTTGTTGGTATGGCATAAAGTCACCTCCCCCCTTGGCACCAAGGGTTGTTGGTATGGCATAAAGTCACCTCCCCCCTTGGCACCAAGGGTTGTTGGTATGGCATAAAGTCACCTCCCCCTTGGCACCAAGGGTTGTTGGTATAGCATAAAGTCACCTCTCTCCTTGGCACCAAGGGTTGTTGGTATAGCATAAAGTCACCTCCCCCTTGGCACCAAGGGTTGTTGGTATAGCATAAAGTCACCTCCCCCTTGGCACCAAGGGTTGTTGGTATAGCATAAAGTCACCTCCCCCTTGGCACCAAGGGTTGTTGGTATAGCATAAAGCCACTTCTCTCCTTGGCACCCAGGGTTGTTGTTATAGCATAAAGTGATAGGGGAAGATTCCGATAAAGAAGTAGTAGCTGTTAATTCAGATATTACGGTTCTTTCAGCTATATTTGCATACTCTCTCTCTCTCTCTCATGCTTGACTGTAAACCTTTTCCCACGCCTCTGCACCAGACGACATTTGAAATCATTCTGATAAACGGAGAAATAGCTCAATGTGAGCAATTTCTCGATTTGTCTGAACTTTCTCAACTACATTCGATAATGATACTTTCATTTAAAGATAGTTTTCATATTTTGACGTGCATGTTTTCAAAGTAGTCTGCTACAAATTTGTTGTACGTGGGACAGGGTCCAAGTACAAATCCGAATAACTAAACCAAGATCAGCGTGCACATTCGTCTCATTTTAATCTACATCGTTGACTCTTCATTTATCAATATTTATTTCAAGACTAGTCCATGAATACTCGAACACATGCCAACTTTAGCATTGTGATAACGGTCGCAGGAATTCGGCATGGTACGGATGATTTTGTTCAATAGAAACCAGTTTACGCAACAAGAAATAATTCCCCGCTGGACCTTATGTTGCTGTTACTACGCGGAACGTAATCGATGGTGGAGCAGCAGCTGATTAGGGAAGACTCGTGCAATTCTGTGCATGCGCATCATGCAGTCTGTTGAGAGCCTTCACTGTCAACATGCATGTCATGATACTTCTATATAAAACATATTATGAAACGCTAGAAATAAGGCCCTATTATATTCAGACTTATTTGTCTTCGTGTGAAACCGAAAATAAGATGCAACACAACTCGGATTGAGCCAGTGCACGAGAAAAAGTTCAAGTTAGCATTTCTGAACAGTGTTCACCAGGTATCATCGTGTACACATGCTTAGTCTAATAACAATCTACTCAAGTTACCTGATTCGTCTTGCAGGCTTGTATACGTACTATGTTAACATGATAGATATTGACCAGACTGTGGATGCACAGTTTAAACTAGACATATTTTGTTCACAAAAGCCAACTTATACCTTTTCTGATGTAGTGGCGCATATGTTGATTTCAATAGAAATAAATTTACCCATCAAAACTGAAGTCATCTCCCATGAACCTCTTGTTGCTGTTACCGTCCGGGATGTCATCGTAATTGGACCGTCTGAGAGACCCCGGATTAAAGAACGATGTCGAATTAACCATATTGCCGTCAAACTCGAAGTCGGCAACTTCGTCTCCGTCGTCGTATACCTGTACTCTAACCTGGTGGTAAATGGGCAAAGTGTTATGTTATATTGTGAACATTGATATACCTCGAACTCGGTATACATTAACGGGAACACTCCACTCACTGCATTGGGTAGACACGGTCATCCTTGAATGTTCGTTGGTTGATTTACACAGAGAGACTTTACAATGCGAACATTCAAAAAGGTACATGCAAATATATCAAACATGTCGAATACATAGTACCATGGAAATGGAGTTGTACACAATATGCTTAGAAATGAAAAGGTCTTGTAAAGTTTCCATAAAAAGTCTAGTATATCACAGTTTATGCAGCAGTCTATTTAAAATTGAACGATTTACCTGTAAATTATATCCTCTGTAAAGCTTTCCACGTGCAGCAAACTCGTGCTGACTCATTTGTTGTGGAATACGATTTATATTTCAAGTAATGCTGTAGTATATGTTTTATTTAACATGTGGAAATTAGCCAATTTAAGTAGCGATAAAGAAGGGAGTCAGTCAGGAATCGGCGTTTAAATTATAAAGTGCAGATAATTCGTGGTTATCGATAAATGGCTCTGCTATGGGCTTCTGATTGTTGCCACGACCATTGGCCCGAAACACAAGAAAGTTAACTATACCTTGCTTATTTTATAATTGTCCCACTGATCTACTTTCCAGGATCTAAACTGAGAGTCATCCATGTCACCATTTTTAGCTGTTCTTTCCTGACTTATATAATCATCGTGTGAGTTCCAGTCATCTCCGTTGTATACCCGGTAAACTGGTTCCCAGTCGTCGTCATTAGGTACTGAAAACCAGCGTATTTTTATATATTGTTGTATACTTTGATATTCTTCCATCTATTTTCCATTCGAAAAAAAAAGATACAGTATCTGGCGATATACCACGCTTTGATATTGCGCTCAGATCTTGTTCACACGCTGCTTAGTACGGCACTATTTCTATAAGTAACGTTACAGAGCGCTCCCATCCAACCGTTGATGCGTTTACAGACCAGCTTACAATGTTTGGTACATCGTTTGTAGATGACAAGCAATGAAAGACTGACAGACATACACACAACTAATCCGGTCAATTCATAGCGCTAGCTGTGTGTTAATACATATATAGTTGCTGACGTTATAATGTGACGTGTAATTCAATGATATCCGTATGTGAAGAATGTACACATTTTGCCATACGCTTTAGGCCTAGTTGTGTTTGATAGTCGTTGACGATCTATATAAGTTGATCTCAATTACACATGACCAAATAAATCAATGCGGATTTACTAACTGCTTGGATGAATAAGCAAATTATTGATTTACGATTTATTGAACATACTGTGAGGTCAAAATGGGCATCTAAATATCCAGGCGCAAATACCAGAATAAGATTGTACAGGAGTTCTTAATGAAATCGACTGTTAGAATAGGCGTTACTTCATTTGGTCGACGATTTAATTTCGAGTCGAAACCAAATGGGGAACAAACAAGACGGTTCGTTAATTTATATTTTCCTCGACTCTAGCAACCATCGTGAAGACTAATCGTTGTGCAACAGATCGTTTAAGGCTCTGTCACACACTACCGATGAACCTCGACGGGACTAAACTCGAGCACACAATTAACAACGGCGAGAGAATCGGCGGAGCTCCGTCGAGAAAGCGCCTGATAAATCACAATTGGCTGTAGCAATACCAATGTAGTGCTGTATCACATCGCTAAGAACGGTAGTACATCGTTAGTACACCGGCAGGACTACGGTATCACATATGTACAATTACAGTACTCATTGATGCCACCGGAAAGCCTATCTATTACGGGACGCTACCGGTGCCCTACCGACATTAACGAAGCCATACCGAAGTACTGCCGTTGTAGTTCCGTTGCTCGCTCCGGCAGCGCAACGGCAGAAATTGTTGAGCATGTTCAAAATGTTATACCGTCGCCTGCCGTTGCTAATTTTCTCTCCGATGTTCTGACGATGTCCTGACCATGTACTACCGTTCTAAGCGATGTGATACCGTTGCGCTGCCGAACTAGTACCGATCCCCGAAAATCACTAAATTCGTGCTACGGTATAGCTCCGGCGAGCCAAGCCGGCTAGGTGTGACAGGCCCTTAATGTTTGTTTATCAAAACAATTCAAAACAATTGTTAATTTTCTAAATGCTCGAAGTCATTTAAACACACAAAGCGACACATTTTAAATAGCAAATATCAAATTATACAATAAAAGGTTATTGCATGATTTGCATTGTTTTGTATTGATTATGGGAAACTATATTGTGTTTGGACTCGTTCCTTCTGCTACGTTCTCAGCACCTGGAACTCGTCCAACACAAAAACAATCCCATACAGATGCACTAACATATAACATATATAGGTGTATAAGTGCGATAATTACTCGACAATATAAACCTGGCGCCTATTTATATTTTCTTACAACATCGAGAACTCGGGCGTGTGCTATTTAAATTGTGTAATTTGATTGGTGGAATCGGATCACAAACTCCTGACGACTGTTCTGTTAGGTTAAACATCCTGAGTTTTGTCGATTATTTACGTTATCGTTACATATATTTATGTTCACCATAACTGCCGATTTGTTTATTCAACACACATATGATTATATTTATAGACAATACACATTTTAAACATATTTTGTTTAAATATATAACTTTATTAACCACGTTCATTGGTATTGGTAGGTCGTGGCAATCCTCCCTCATACCTTACAACGTTTAGACATGATGAAAATGCACATGCGTATTTACCCAAACTTCATCGGTGCTCTGAGAAAACAAAACTGTACGTATGTATTACACTTGAATGGAAAACACTTGCGTCTGCGTATTCGTGCTAATGTTCCAAATGGAACACACTTGTCGTCTTGTGTATTCGTGCTAATGTTCCAAATGGAACACAATTGTCGTCTGTGTATTCGTGCTAATGTTCCAAATGGAACACACTTGTCGTCTGTTATTCGTGCTAATGGTCCAAATGGAACACACTTGTCGTCTGTGTATTCATGCTAATGGTCCAAATGGAACACACTTGTCGTCTGTGTATTCGTGCTAATGTTCCAAATGGAACACACTTGTCGTCTGTGTATTCGTGCTAATGTTCCAAATGGAACACACTTGTCGTCTGCGTATTCGTGCTAATGTTCCAAATGGAACACACTTGCGTCTGCGTATTCGTGCTAATGTTCCAAATGGAACACACTTGTCGTCTGCGTATTCGTGCTAATGATTCAAATGGAAAACACTTGTCGTCTGCGTATTCGTGCTAATGTTTCAAATGGAAAACACTTGTCGTCTGTGTATTCGTGCTAATGTTCCAAATGGAAAACACTTGTCTGTGTATTCGTGCTAATGTTCCAAATGGAAAACACTTGCGTCTGCGTATTCGTACTAATGTTCCAAATGGAACACACTTGTCGTCTGTGTATTCGTGCTAATGTTCCAAATGGAACACACTTGTCGTCTGTGTATTCGTGCTAATGTTCCAAATGGAACACACTTGTCGTCTGTGTATTCGTGCTAATGTTCCAAATGGAACACACTTGTCGTCTGTATTCGTGCTAATGTTCCAAATGGAACACACTTGTCGTCTGCGTATTCGCGCTAATGTTCCAAAAGGAAACTGATTTACAGGGGTTTCTTGAAACCTTGTATTACTAATTTGAGAGCATTTGAGAACCGGATTGCCCGAATGCGATGGCTGACCTTGATCTACACTGTTCGAGAAGGGTTACGTAGAGCAAAAGGTTAATACTGTCAAGAAATACTTTATAGGAAGTTACATCGTAAGGCTTATGCATGCATTGCATCTACAACAGACTCCTTTTGAAAGCATTGTGGCTAAAGGAGTAATTGCTTATAATGAGAAAATTCTCCATTTGACACAGTGTTTTCAACTTTAATATAAAGAACTCAAAAATATTGTTAAAAGTCGTCTGCTGCAGATGTGTTGTATGTAGGACAGGGTTAAAAGAAAACAAAAGTAAATAATCGGAAGCACGGTACACGGTAACCGTGTATTAAACCAAATGAATCGGTTTAAGTGTATGGAGTTTGGAACCGGGTTCGCAGGTTCGATCCCCGCTCGAGGAGGTCGCGTTGGGGTGACTTTGGAGAAAAACAATTACTTAGCAAAGTACTTATTAGCCTGACCAGGACTCATGAAAATTTGAAAATGTGAACCGTCGTTATGAAAAACCGTCAATGATATTTAAAATAGTTGAATCAATAAATAAATAAAAAACGAATTATAAATAAATTACATTTTTTTGTTTAAATGAATAAGTATTGAAGCAATGGCTCATTTTATAATGGTATATCGTTTAGTTTTGTAACACACGTGCTTACGGTAGGAGGGGTAAGTTTAACTTTTTTAGTCCGCATAAAGACTGAAACAGGCTTACTGGACAACCCACAAAAGCGTGTTTACAGTGGAGACACAGACCGTCAACAAGTCAAACAAACCAATCCAGACCAATCCAGACGCATCCGAAGAATGGTTACGATGTCAATCATCATGTAGTGCGACCACAGTCGTAAGTACGATGTTCCCGCATGCAGACCTGTGTTGTTTCATTTGGCATTTCAATTTATTGGGATAAAAAAGAAAAATGCTTAAGGTGGGGGGGGGGGGGGGGGGGGGGGGGGGGGGGAATCAGAATCAGAAAAAACACGCATTATATCATTTACGGCAGGAATGTTTAAAAGCAGTCAATTATCAATTTACGTTCTGTTTTCTATTCGCAGTTGTTTAAGATACATAATTTAACATTGAAGATTGTCGTATAGGTTATTAGTCGCCGGGCAGAAGCCCTCGACTTCTATTTTTAATAGGTTTTCTGAAATCACATGGGAGGGCGGCTTATTATTAGAAAGAAACAAATCTAGATGATTTGAACATATTACAATTGTGGTTGTTTACGAACACTAATAAATGACACATCTAAAATGAAATAAATATTCCGATTTTTTAATGTTTGCAGTTTTTTTTATTTCACTCGCATTTAAGTTTTTTGTCTTATTTACGAAGACAAAAGTGGTCCCTTCAAGACGTGAACCAACACCCCCTAATGCAGACTCTTATGTGTCAATTTCGGATTCTCCTTTTAATAGCAATTTTAACTTACTAAATGTTGTTTTCATGTTCAAAGAGATGTCTTGATTTGTGTAGAATTCATTTAATAATGTTAATCCATGAATATCTAAAGTAGGAACTGTTTCTAAGCTAAATATAGACCCTATTCTGTTGTGTAGTTTCGTGACCTTTAACATCGATTTTCGCGCATGCGCATTTCGATATGAAAAAGCGAGTGATATTATTTTATTTTAGACAAGTACAAGACGAATGTTTGACGCCAAGCGTCAAAGAGAAGCCGCAATATTTCGTTGTACATGTAGAAATAAGAAAAAAAGAACATTTTTAAATCCACAAACAATAGAACAATTTAAACTGTAGACGGTAATGCTGATATATTTCTCCTTTTGAAGACTTTTGTTTACTTCAAATTACCTCCCTTTAAAGCAATACCAGGATATTTACCTTGTGATTCGAATAAGATTGACAAACATTGAAATTATATGAATGAATACTATTATTTAAATAAGTAACAACAGCAAAATTAAATTTAAGCCAAGATAAATGGGTACACATTTCGTTAATTTTTTATAGATACCCTAATGTATAGGTATGAATATAAAATTTATAAGCAAATGTTTTCATTTCAACGTTCCTAATGTTTGAATAGACTAAGGAAAGTCAAGAATACATAAATAAATCAATGCAGTCTTTTCCGGCGACATTGATGCCTTGCATCAACTTTTCTTGTGTATATATTACTATAGATAAGACGGATACGCGACTCGCTTCAGACCCCCTGGTGATAACAAATTGACTTTATGAGGGTCATAAAACTTCGGGTAAAATCGGGAGCATTGCCGGACTTTCACGAACAAATCCGAAATCATGAAGTTACAAACATATCTTCAAAAAAGACCATCTAAATCTGAATTTATTTTGATGAAATAAAATTACATTGTAGATGAAGAAGTGCCGCATCCGAGACCGTTTGCACCTAAGAAATATATATAATAGTATTTGATATACATCGATTATAAGTGAAGGGGTACTTTTATTTTGTTCTTTGTCTATATGATATTGACAACGTTTATTTAACCTAAAAAGATACCATTTAAATCATATTATTCTCGAAAAATAAAATATACATATTAAAGATAGATAATTATATTTTATGGAGCCGTTTGCACCTAAGCGATAACTTAATTAATTAAAGAGTTATAGAGCGTTAAAGTTACAGCTACTCTTTGTTTCCATATGATAAATTATCCCCGATAGCAATTGCCGGTGAAATAATTCTTCCACATGTATGCCTTGGCATACTTCAATTAATTTCCTGTCCGTTTGAGTATTAAAGTTCACGTTATGTTATGTTATAATTTCTACAACTTGATAGCCATTGCTATATGTGAGACATGTTATTGGGTGGTAATGGCGTAGTCTTAGCTTTACACATAAAAACATGAGTAGCAAACAGTGTAGAACAAAATTAAACTGCACGATCCTGATCTAAAGTGCTCGAACAGGTAGTTTAAGTATATGAGCCGAATTGCAAGAAAACAAACATTATGAACTCTGCGTAAAGTATCGACACGTATCAGTCTAAGCATGACGGAATGATTAGGTTGATCTGGGTCGTTACATTTCCATAATGTTGGTTTTTCTCGTGGAACGACTCATATGTGGCTTAACCCTTTCCCTCATATAGATGTTTTCTGACGCCTCTGCAGCAGACGGCTTTTTGAAAACATAGTGACAAAAGAAGAAATTGCTCAAAACGAGCAACTCTCCTTTTGCCACTATGTTTTCCACTTTAAGTCATAGGTTATCCATTCAATTATAGAGATGTTCTATTTTTTGACAAAATATGTTCAAAGTCGTCTTCTGCAGAATTGCCGTATGAGGGAAATGGTTAATACTTTCCCGAATACAGACACATGCAGACGTCTCTACAGCAGAATGTTGTCAGACTTATTTAGTAATTAAACATCATATGTAGACATTTTTTTCTTATTATAAGATGTATTCAAATTCGCCTGCTGCAGTTTTGTTTTATGTGGGAAAGGGTTAAGAAAAGTTTAAATCGAAATGATTACATGTAGTATAATTCTTGCGATATAAATAAGTCAAAAACTGTTAAGAATACTTACATTGCTGCTTGCGACCAGCCGGGAAAATTCCTCCAAACACTGTTGTAATCGTTACGATTAAACACCCTAAAATCAAGAAGTTCATTATTGGAACACCGATGCGATTTTATTCCGTGCAAGAAATGTCTTTAGAATAAAAACGTTGACTATACCTTCCTCATTGAGGATGCGATGTTGCTGATTAAACGGGGCTGTTTATATAGGAAGGTATGAAGTTCAAAACTGTCATAATAGCACGATTGATTAATATACTGAATCATACTCTACTATACTTCAAATTTCTTTCATGTTATCTCCTGTCACAAAGCAAAAAGCCCAAAACATCCGCGCCAGGTGAAAAGGGACATTCAAAATTTGCGATGTATGAAAATCCACACATCTTTCACCATCACGTAAGTGACTTTTATTTGGATAATCCAGATCGTAAAACAAATAATTTACAAAGTCTTATAGAGATGAATACCTGTTAGTTGTTTGTTATATTCTTCTGCATAATAAGATGACAATCTATAGGTATACTGTATCATGGTTATATTTTACTCAGAACAAAAACAAAACATAAAAAAATGCGAGGACAGCCGGTGATTTATCTCACTGGACAATACCGGTGAGTAAATCCGAGTACTTTAATACGACATAAGAAAATCGGCCATCGGACATTGTATTGGCAGTATGTAGATTAATCCTATCCCACATACAACACATCCGCATATATGAAATATCTATATAAATGAAAGAGCAATAGAAAATAGAGTTGCAATATTGTGACAAAAAATGTGAAAATTGCTCATTATGAGTAATTTCTCATTTGTCCACATGAAAACTTGTCTGCTACCCAGGCGTATGAAAGAGTCTGTATGTCGGAAAGGGCTGTGGTCTTCGATCCCATTCAAAAGTTTGATATGTGTTCCGTTTCGAACCTCTGTCAAAACGTTCTTTGTTGGTACATTAATGTAATGACGATCAGTGCTGAACCTGATCAGGTTGTGTGTATGTAAAACTGGATCTGGAATTACAATGGTCGTACCTATATGTCCGGTTGCCTATTTTCCTGTGTCGAGAGTCATAAAGAACATTTTACTGTCACGTGTCTTCTAAAGCACGGACATTACCTCAACCATGATAATAATTAATCATAATCTATCATAACCAAACTCTCGTTTGCTGAATTCCACGCACGCGTACTTGAACTAGTTCTTGATACAATGTATGATGAGACTTAACCCTTTCCCACCTGCAGAGGTATTTTAACGCAATAGCAGCAGACGACTTTTGAAAACATTGTGGCCAAAGGTGAAATTGCTCATAATGAGCAATTTCACCTTTGGCCACAATGTTTTCAACTTATAGTCATTGGTTATCCATTAAATTACAGAGATTTTTTACATTTTTTGACAAAATATGTTCAAAGTCGTCTGCTGCAAATTAGTTGAATGAGGGAAAGGGTTAAGGAAATACAACCAAATTTCAGCTACATGTCGTAATAAATCAGTTTACATTTATACATATATGCATCGTATAGTCTTCAATTTAACCAAGTTGGCCCGACATAATTAGTCTGACGTGGACCGATGTGCAAGGATATTTTATCATAACATTAATACATTATCATCAACTTCAAACCATGTGTCAATTATCTCATCAATTGTGTTCATATTAAAAAATCACAAATTAAATGATGATACATTTATATTGATAAATCACGTGTCCGAACGATGGCAGTATGCAGCTTCATGTTTTATGACAAATCAGAACTACAAGTTCAACTATAAAAAAGTTAAACAGTTTTCTAATACATGTCATACAATTACAGTGTTTGAAGGCGACAAACTGAAACGATTTCCTTCATCATTTTACTATTTTTCTACAAAATGCCACGAAGGTGTGTTTCAAATAAAAACAACAACATTGTAACAGTTATATAGTTATCATTTTAACATTTGTTTGTATATACTTACACAAATGACAACGTTTGTGGTTTTCCCTAATGTCACAAATACGCTTACAAGCTTTTAAGCTGTCAAACAGATTTAAGTTATACTAGAAGCTAGCTGTCTTGTCTATTCGTGATGTCTTTATTGCCTTTGGCCACCTGAAGGGACTAGACATTTTCGTCCAGCTTTTCTATAATTGAACTTCAACGTACGAAGATTGTGTCTTCGGGCAAAATTGACCAGTGCTTAACCCTTTCCCACATACAGCAAATCTGCAGCAGACGACTTTGAAAATGTCTACTCAAAAATATGAATAATCTCTAACATTGTGGCAAAAGGAGAAATTGCTCGTTTTGAGCAATTTCTCCTTTTGTAACAGTGTTTTCAAATGCCGTCTGCTGGAGATGCATCTATAGGTGGGAAAGGGTTAATTACTTTTGGAACAGCGCACAAATGTCTACAGTCCGGTCAGTAGTCCGATCTATTGCTCACCAATGAACAATTCATTCTAGAATTCTATTCTAGAAAATTCGGCAATGGTCCTTCGGTTGCCTGGTGATCACTACAGGTTCTGATCAGATAATCGTTTACGAATGTTCTATTTAAGAGTCACTTATTTCAATGTATCCTGGATACACTACAGGACTCTAGATACAGTGCGCATTCAAATTAGGAAGCGAGACTCTTTCAAAATTGTAATACTAACTCAGTTTCACATGTCAGTATTTTAATGTATTTCATTACTCTTTGTTGTATATATATACGTATCAATTATGTTGTATTATGGCCCGGTGGCCCAAATTACTAAATTTCAAATCAGTAACATTAAGGCATTAAAAACTAATACTTTTTGTTTTGTTTGGTTTATTAACAGTATAAACTATGAAGTATGCTTCAAAGTTAGAAAGTCGTCATCAACAGCACATATTAATGATTGATTTGATGAAAAAGCATGAAATGGAATGTTTAATTGCATCTGCTGAAAATCCGGTTTGGCAAAAGGAGAAATTGATCGTAATAAACAAGTTCTCCTTTTTTCACAATGAGTTCAACTCTATTCAATAACTTTTATTTCATATATAGAGATATTCGTTTACTGCAGAATTGTTGTATGTAGAAAAGGGTTTTAAAAAGTGGTCACCTTAAACACTGGATAAAAGGTATTTATTAAGGAACCAGGAAAGGGAGTCGGTAAGGAAATTTTCGTATGACGTAAATATTTTGATAAATCATGATCAATCGTGAGTTATGACATATCATAATTCTATCCACCTTTCACTGAATATGATGGCTAACTTTATTATTAGGTAAATGGTGGATGATCGATGAGAAAAGAAAATATAATGTATTGTTTTCTAAATTTTAAGCTTCTTCAAGAAAGTAAGGGCGTTATCCTTAACCCTTTCCAACATACAGACGCATTTTGACCCAACTGCGCCCGTCATTTGAAAATGTCTTTTCAAAAAAGAAATTGCTCATCAAGAGAATCTTTTTCCTTTTGTCACAATATTTTCAAATTAATTCAATAATTTAACTTTCATTTAAAGAGTTTTTCTAATAATGTCCAGATATGTTCCGAGTCGTCTGCTGCTGGGTTATTGTATGTGAGAATAGAAAGGGTTGAATAATACATTCTCTAATAGTTTTTGTTGACTTGATTTATCGGTGACATATTTCTTCTCTAAGTATTTCCAAGATACATACGACAAATGTCGCCTTAGCAGCAGACACAATTTAATACTTAATTTTCTCCTTTCTCAAAACGTTTTCTGCTCATTTTCTGTGTTAACTTTTTTAAGTAGCCTTAAAACAGTCTGTGAACTAATCAGTTAAGTCTTTCGTTTGTGACATAAAAGCTGTCCGATCGTTGATATTCTAGAATCACGTGATACCCGGAAACGGAAGGACAAGGACGAACTCACATCCGATATTTGATTTGAAGCACGGCTCAAGGACACAGACATATCTTATTTCATTTTCAACAAACACACTGTTAACATTAAACATATATTTGTATGCGGGGTTTTCAGCTGTGCTGTGCTGTGTATATTGTCATGCCCAGCTTTCAGGAAGTGTAACTTTGTAAAGATTTTGTGCTGTCCTCTGTTTTTTCAAAATGGACAATTTTTTTTGATTGTCCAGGGATCAGTTAAATACGTTTCACAACAAGCTAAACTGTATGCACATTATACAAAGTAAACGTACACAATGTAAAGTTTAAATCTATGAATTTGTATACATAATTTAGAAATTTATGTTAGACATAAGGATCTTAAATGTTTCTTTTAAATATATGGAAAACGAGTAGCTTGAAAGCGGGTAGCTCAAATACCTTTTGAGAAAATCCCTGCAATGAAAAATAAGGATTTACGGCTGTAGTGCATCGTCAACATTTTCCCTTGTTAACACTCTACGGGCTACATTTTGCATCGGATCGTCATGAACGTTTATCAGAACATTCATCTCCATCAAATTTTGGACAAATTCGAAACTGGGCCGTTTGATGTCAAAAACTAGGTCACTAGGTCAAATTGAAGGAAAATCTTGTTAGCACTCTAGATGCCACATTTTCAACTTGAGCATGTTGAAACTTTATCCGAATGTTTGTCTTGATGATGTAAAGTCAAGTTCGAACATGAGTCATGTCGGGTCAAAAAGTAGGTCACTAGGCCAATTTGAAGGAAAATCTTGTTAACACTATAAAAGCCGCATGTTTTACTAAGGCAGCTTGAAATTTGGTCAAAATGTTTATCTATATGATATCTAGGCCAAGTTCGAATAAGGGTCAAGCCGGGTCAAACACTAGGTCACTCAGCCAAATTGAATGGAAATCTTGTTAACACTCTAGAGTCCTTATTTTCAACTTGAGCATGTTGAAACTTTATCAAATGTTTGTCTTGATGATATGTAGGTCAAGTTCGAACATGGAATATGATGGGTCAAAAAATAGGTCACTAGGTCAAATTGAAGGAAAATCTCGTTAACACTCTAGAGGCCACATTTTCAACTTGAGCATGTTGAAACTTTATCAGAATGTTTGTCTTGATGATGTAAGTCAAGTTCGAACATGAGACATGTCGGGTCAAAAAGTAGGTCACTAGGTCAAATTGAAAAAAAGGTCACTAGGTCAAATTGAAGGAAAATCTCGTTAACACTCTAGAGGCCACATTTTCAACTTGAGCATGTTGAAACTTTATCAGAATGTTTGTCTTGATGATGTATGTCAAGTTCGAACATGAGTCATGTCGGGTCAAAAAGTAGGTCACTAGGTCAAATTGAAAAAAAGGCTTGTAAACACTCTAGAGGCTGCAGTTTGAAACTCAGAATGTTTGTATTAATGATATCCAGGTCAAGTTCGAATATGGGTCACATTGGGTCAGAAACTAGGTCACTAGGCAAAATTGAAGGAAAATATGTAAAAGCATCCTTTTTGGCTACAGCAGCTTGAGATTTGGTCAGAATTCTATCTAAATGATATCTAGGTCAAGTTTGAATATGGGTCATGCCGGGTTAAAAACTAGGTCACTAGGCCAAATTGAAGGAAAATCTTGTTAACACTGGATACTGCATTTGACACTTTATCAGAATGTTTTTCTTGATGATATCTAGGTCAAGGTCTAACATGGGTCATGTTGGGTCAAAATGTATGTCACTAGGTCAAATTGAAGGAAAATCTTGTTAACACTCTAGAGCCAACATCCCCCGCATATTAGTACTTTCAGTACTTTGATTACTATTTGTGGAATAGGTAAAGTCGCACTGAAATGGACCTTCTGATGTTTTGAAATAAACGCCAATTACGATTAAATTGCTGTATTGTGTAGTCTGGTTCTTGTTTTTGTAATAAACGATCTCAAGCGGCTTGATACGTGTAGCAGTATGGCGATGATATATAGATGATTCCGACCATACTTCGCGGAGGTGCATGCTGATCGTGATCTTCGCTGGTGTCAAATATCCGGTTGACCATGGGATGTGGCCCATGTGATGCTTTGTTAAGACACTCAATAAAATTAACTGTTTACAATGAAAATATCTAATGTGAATATATGTGAACATCTAATGTGAATATTTGAAATTACAGTCAAAGCCGCAAATATATTTCTCATAGTTGTAAGATTTATAGACCTCCATTCTTCTTTTTTTTTTTTTTCTTCCTCTTCTTCTTCTTCTTCTTCTTCTACTTCTTCTTCTTCTTCTTCTTCTTCTTCTTCTTCTTCTTCTTCTTCTTCTTCTTCTTCTTCTTCTTCTTCTTCTTCTTCTTCTTCTTCTTCTTCTTCTTCTTCTTCTTCTTCTTCTTCTTCTTCTTCTTCTTCTTCTTCTTCTTCTTCTTCTTCTTCTTCTTCTTCTTCTTCTTCTTCTTCTTCTTCTTCTTCTTCTTCTTCTTCTTCTTCTTCTTCTTCTTCTTCTTCTTCTTCTTCTTCTTCTTCTTCTTCTTCTTCTTCTTCTTCTTCTTCTTCTTCTTCTTCTTCTTCTTCTTCTTCTTCTTCTTCTTCTTCTTCTTCTTCTCCTTTTTCTTCTTCTTCTACTTCTTATTCTTGTCGGAAATTCTAATATGACTGCGATAACTTATTTATCTTTAAGGTTATTATGCATGAGACACTTAAATTTCTATTCTTCATATTCAATTCAAACATCATATTTGTGATATACATATTTATTACCATTTTAACCATTCATTAGCATTTTAAACATTTCCCATATACGACAAACCTGGAGCAGAAAACAAAATCTGCGCAAAATTATGGAAAATCACTATAAAATGAAATTACAGAGGAACTAATAGCATTATGTGGAAAGGCGCGAAATTGTTCATTGATCAGCAATTCCTCATTTACCACTATGCTTTCATAGTGGTCTGCTGCGGTTCCGCGTTCTGCATACTTACAATATGACAAGTATTTATTATTATGCGAAAGCATAATTTAAGGGGAGGTAACCAATCTATCGATTTGTTGAACTTTCGAGTCTCCGTTGCGAGATCGTATAAAGGTAAATTGACGAAAAGGTAATGTAGCTACATATCTAATTGTTTATCAAAAGATGCATCTATGACTAAGTTATTTACAAGTTACAACTTATTGGTTGTTCTAAATGTTTTTAAAAACTACTATTGAAACATATTCAGTACATGGCCAATACTCAATGCGGGAAAATAAGAAGTTGGTCATTATGTATAAGAAATTTCTTCTTTTCCTTCCGAATTTCTACACTTTGAAAATCATGGGATGAAGAAGTATGATATTGATATAGAGCTGAAAACATTATGTTCCTTTTTTACACTGTGTTCAAAGTCGTCTGCTACATGTTCGGTAAATATCGACTTCTCTTTCACATGTAGGTACACGATTCATGGATCTTTACTTTCGTTTTCTGATCTCAAGCCACATGTTTGTCTGGTGAGATATCTGAGGCTGTGCCTGTTGCTGGTGCATCATGAACTGTTCCTGAAAGCGGTACTGCTGCATGGGGTCAGGGGTCACGGGTATTGGGGCCTGGGTTGGGTAGGGGATCGAACTGACTGATATTTGCATCATATCGGCATAGCCAACGTTTCCTGAAATGGAAAGAAATCCATTAACGATTTGACAGATATTGACTTCTTTTCTTTTCCGCATCTGTTTCAAACCACTTTAGAAAAAAAAATGTTGATTTTTTAAAACTTAAAACGAACAATTTCTCATTTTTCCACACCATGGTTTTAACCCAGTTTAAATTTATATTTAAACCAAAAAAAAGAACAAACGATAAGAAACACGTGTTGTTATTTGTTTTTAATATTTATTGCGCGGGTGCATCAGCATTATTGTTTGTGTTTAGAACTAACACTGGTGCAATGGGCTTGCACATGCGCCGTGTCTTAATCGTCTTGATCGCGCATGCGCCGTATTTTACCGTCAGCTCTCGGATATTTCCGTAGCAGTTCGTCACTAGACTGATTCTCGTTCGAGTTTGCAATAGAAGATTAAGATTAGTGAACCAGTCTATTTATATGTGAGTAGTTTTTTTATAATTAAAATGTAAATTAAAACCATAGTGTAACGTGTACCGACGTTAAACCAACGCGGGTCACCTATCAAGGCACTAACCGCGATATACATTGATTAACTTTACGAAAAGGTCAGCCACTCTACCAACGTCGCTATAAAAGCCGGCTTCCACAGCAAGGCTGTAGAAATGATATTTATACCTATACCCCGTTCCCGTTACATTTCTCGAAGAGAAGACGCCTATGCGCAGACACATGTTTACAACAATTTTGGGAGATCGAGGTCAACACGTTCGGAAAAGGTATTTACGTATTTAACTAAAAAACTATTGTTATCATATATTTATATCATATATTTAAAAGCGGGTTTCGTGTTTTTCGAATCAAACAGTTGTTCTTTAGCCATAACATGCTAATTCCCGCGCTAACATCCAATGGCTGCATCTTGCAGCAACTCTTGTTTAATTTATATTTTAAAATGTGTCACATTTGTATCAAGGAGTTTTCAAAGCAGACGACTCAGAACAAATCGTATCATAAAAATGGGTTATGAAATCTTCACACAGGCAAACATGTACATGGACCCTGATGTTATCAAATGGGAAGAACTCTAAGAAACGAACCATGTGGCATTAACCAGCATCCGCCAATACAACTAAAACTATACCTACTTGGATCACTCCATTTCGTATTGCGTTTACTTTTCGAGTACATAATGGCGGGGTATTTCTCCACATTTTCGTATCGGCACATACATATGTCTCTGTCCGGTTTGGGTCTATCCACTATCTGGAACCACCCTTCGTCCGTGCGACAATTACTGTTATAACGACTGCTCACGGTCCAATGGCGATGGCTTCCGTCTCTAAAGTGAATATATGAGCCGTTACGTGAGATAATTAACTTTATACAAACTGCGTAATGTATCGATCCGGATCAGCCAGCGCAGGCTAATCCGGGCCGTCACATTTCGTCTCAGGGCCATAGGGGTATAGAGTAATGTTTCCTGAAACAGAAAATCCAATGGACGCGAAAAGTGTCATCCTCCGAGTTTACATAAAGAATATAGAAAGTAGAAAGAAAAGACAAATATTTGGCATTGATATTGTAAATATGGCAATCCAAGCTATGACAGTTGCCCGATCTACTATTATTGATACTACATTGTCGGGTTAGCTAAACTGATATGGATATAAGTCATGACATTGAGATAGTGTCCATATAGTATCAACGTAAGACGAAGACACTATGACTCACATCTACAAGTTCTATAAAATCTAGTACAGTAGCCTCTAGTTAAATACAGAGTTTCATTTCATCCATGGACTTGCAATAGTAATTATGGTCAGCCTGCGCGACATGCTTGGGCTGATCTGGGTCGAAAAAAAAAAAAAAAAATATGACAACAATTACCCATCAAAGCTAAAGTCATCTCCTGCGAAGACACCCGCACCTGAAGCGCCTGGAAGATCCTGAAAAGTCGAGCGTCTGAGTGATGTAGCACTGAAAAAGTTGGTGGAATTCCGCATATTTGCCTCAAACTCGAACTCGGCTACTTGGTCGCCATCGTCGTATACCTCAACACGCACCTGTGTGTAGTAAAAGTTTAATTATAAATTGTATTTGTCGTCTGATTTTAAAACATCACATTACAACATATATCTAATGATACTAAACGTACATCGTTACTGTTAGAAAGTTCCACCAAATACCAAACGTCGAATCTATCTCGTCTACATACAGGGAGTACGTGGATCGTTTTTCACTAACAAGTCTGAAGTCGATAACTTAGAAAACATCATTTAAAAAATGAGTAAATTTCTATAATTGAATGTCAAATCGTTAAACAGAGTTGCAAATATTGTGGCGAAAAGTGAATTTCTCCTTTTGTCCACAATGTTTTCAAACGTGATCTACTACATATGCGCCATATGCGTTTGCATGTAGGAAAAGAGTTGACTGGCTATCTGCATATAAGAGATAAAATACATGGTGGCAGAGAGAATATCTGTATAGTTTGGTGGCTAAAAGACACCGTATATGCTCTGATACCAATTCAGTAGCACCAAATAGAAACCCATTTAGACAAGAGCTTTTAGGTTGCTATATACTCTTCAGAGGAAATAACCGGGTGACCCATGTTTGTAAAAACCAAGGGCTTGATTCATTGCTATGTGCGAAGATGCAAATCAACCATTTTTGGTGATGAGTGCGTGTTCAGCTGAAATATAATACGAACCTAAACGCTTTCCCACATACAACAATTCTGAAGCAGACGACTTTGAAAACATAGTGACAAAACCCTGAAAATTTTCCATAAAAGATAACTTAATTGTTAAATAAAGTTGAAAACATTATGGCGAAAAGAGAGCAAATTCACCTTCGGCCACAATGTTTTAAAATGTAGTCTACTGCTATTGCGTCAACATGCGTCTGCACATGGGAAAGGGATAAGAAAGATTGTTTTTTAAGATTAAACAGGTGACCTCCCATGGACTACATGCACCTTTTGTATTTTGTGATGATTCCACTGATCGACTTTCCAGGATCTAAACTGTGAGTCGTCCTGGTCACCATCTTTAGCTGTTCTTTCCTGACTTAAATAATCATCGTGTGAGTTCCAGCCATCTCCGCCGTATATCCGGTATACTGGTTCCCATTCCTCGTCGTTAGGTACTGAAAACAAAGCCACGGTCCCAATAAATGACCATTCACCTTTTCGTTATATTTATCCGGCCGGAATGGTTTATTCATTTTTCATTAACCCTTATCCTGCTTTACCACACCAGTAGACTCGTTTATTTAGCCACGTACCGTGAACACCTGCCTTAAACGATGTTACATGTAATGATAACCGAAATATAGGTTTCAAAGTTTCAATGTTTATTAGCAAACAAAATACAGTGCTGTCCATCATGCAAATACAAACTAAACAAGTTACATATATACTTGTAAGTTGCAACATGACACTCCGAAATTTATACTTGTAAGTTGTAACATGACACTCCGAAATTTATACTTGTAAGTTGTAACATGACACTCCGAAATTTATACTTGTAAGTTACAGTTCATGACAGTCCAAAAGATGTTGTTATCATTTATAAACTAATGAAAACAAAAGACATTTCAATGATTGCTTATAATTTGCGTTGTATGTACAGGTGTTTTCCCCAAATTGACATAAAGTTGTTGTATCAAAGCACTTCATTTTCTTCAGGTTACGAGATTCCCTACTAATCGTAAGATGAATTTACGTAGGACAACTGGGCTAGCGATATTATGCTATGTTAGTACCGTCTCTTCAACATTGTGAATTCTATCTTGCGTTCTTTTCTGTTATACTTCGCATTGGTACTTGATATAATACATATTACCTTAGTGTTAATAATGCACATTTCTATGGAATTCGTAAAATGTTCTGTATGGAATAGTGTCCAAATGCAATGTTCAAAATATATCTGAGAATTTCAATCGTGTATATTCACAAATATTCAATTGCTATCTGTTCACGAACTTTTGAATGAATCCTTCTTTAGTTTCATTTCCATTCTTAAGATGCTTCGAGGATGCGTGCACGAATACATTGAGCAGTGATCTTCAGAAGTTGCTAGCTGTGCAGGATCTTCACTGGACGCGAAGTTCCGAAAGTTAGGTGACCCAAATAACTACTTTGTTAGCTTGTAAGTCACAATGGTATTAAAACAAAAAGGTGCTTTATGAATCATATCATACGATAACCGATCTACGGATGTATGAAATGATAAATGTGTGTAGTCGAATAATGGCCAGTTTAGACATAGGGAGGCTTATGTTAAAAATATTCTGGATGCGGGCTGGTGATAAAGTCTCACAGGTCTGTCTGATTGACATTGCCAATATCATTGATAGAGGATAATTGGGGTTTTCTGTGTCAGATCGACTCTTAATTCACGGATGATATAAAAGTTCTGTGTTCACAAATAGATATGCTGCACGTGGAATTAGCTCGTTTTTGCTCTAATATGGAATTATATAAGTTTTGCTACTACTACTACTAATAATAATAATACTTCTACTACAGCTGCTACTACTACTACTACTATTACTATTACTACTATCACTACTACTAATACTAATACTAATTCGTCTGCGAGTTCGGTGCGAATGTATTTTTTTTATATCCTGTAAGAGCAGTGATCTCGGAAGCAACGATCCTGGACATTCGCAAAGAGCATGTTTAATGCCATCAGGCGTGGACTCCGAGCACAAATTACAATACTGATTTGTATCGCCCGGGATAGCTGTCCATGCTTTGGCTAATCTTCTGACAACTTTTGGGCTTAACTCGGTATACATATTATAAAGTAAGCATGTGCTTATTGAAGTTTGTAGCTGTTGAAATATTATGAAATCCGGGTCGGCACTCGTCCTCGACCTCCAATTTTGTGTTTCACATGCATTAACGACATTTTTAACAGCCAATTTCCAACTATATTTAAACGGCAAAGTAGCTGAATTATAAATGTATGCATGTAGTATGCAGAAGAACGTACTTACTTAGTATGTTTGTTATATCCGGGATGAAGCCTTTTTTTACTTTTGATTGGTTTTGCATATATGACAAGCATATGTTGAGGAATAAATCTTTACTCAACGATCCGTTTTTAAGACTGAGAAGTTTGTGCAGAAACATCAACTTTCTGATATCAATTCTTGAAAATAGACTATGTATGCCGACCATGGATTCACACATATCTGATCTCGTTCTGGTTTTGAAACCCTGTATTGACTTTACAATAAAGTGTGATATATTATTTCAAAGCTTAAAGCATTAGATCGTATACCTATATCGGCAAGTGCAAAAAATGCATTTTTCGACTTTTGACACCTTTCTTTAATTCGATTTGCTAATTTAAGTGATGCGTATTGTCTTATACCAAGATGTGCCGCATGACCAGTTTCGAAAATATACGTATCGCCAATAATAAGAGAAATTGGCGTGTCATGTTTAGGTTTGTTAAATACGAATATATTAGATTTGTTCGCATTAACTTCGAATGTCCACCTGTTGGTATACCGATAGACAATATCTAATAGAAGTTGCAGCATATTCGGAGTCAGGGTAATAAGGGAAAGATCCTCGGCGAATGAAGGATTGCCGCATCTGAGGGTTGCCCGAGATTTAAACTATACTTCGAGTCCTCTAGTTGTTGTAAATACGACATAGTAACATGTAGAAGCTATCCCTCCCTGTCTTACGCCTTTCTGTATATTTACAGTACATGACGTCGGGCCGTTTACACGGATACGGCACGTTAATTTCTCATATGAATTGATTATGATCCTTAGGATTTTACCTTTTTGTCCTAATTGCGTTAGTTTAAGGAAAATGCCTTTATGTCACACAGAATCGAACCGACTTTTCTTTTCGGATAGGTCGTATATGGTTTCTTGTAGATAGAAGGCTGCTGTCATGCAACTTAGATCTTTTTGGAAACCTTGCTGTTGTACGTTTGGGAACGGGGTGTGTCTAGACCGTAAGAGTGTCTGTATTCTGCCTAAGAGTAGCTTTTCGAATAGTTTACAAAAGCACGGGATCAACAATATAGGTGCTATGTTCGATCAATGTTTCTAAATCGTCAGTAAAGTTATGCCGACTTTTAGAAGTGTGAGGGAATCGGAATGTATCTTTGAAATATTCAGAGAAACCGGTTGGTATATTTCTTCCGTATAAGTTATATCTTTATACGCTATTTCAGAACATTCACGCAAACCCTTTCCATTCCGCTTGCTGACTAGTTTCCAAAAGAGGTTTATATCTACTACTTTATCAAGTTCTTCGAATGCTTTGTTGAAGAAGTTGTTAGAGGCACTTCGCTGTTTCCTCCAAAAAGTTACTTTTGGCAGCTTGTAATTTCGATAAAATTCGTGTTAGAATCCTCTGGGCCGACCTAGATTAACAGACTCGCCTGAGGCGTCTTGATTCGGCATGGGCTAACTTAAGGTCGTTTGACCAATACGGTTTCGTATGTTTATTAAACCTAATATGATCAATTTTCGATTTATTTCTTACATATGTGTAATCGTTTTTATTATTCTGAGCAGATATGAGGCCATTACGTAATTTGAACTGTTGTAGCAATACAGATTATTTTTCTCCTAAATACGTATCAATGGAGTTTGATTCTCCTTGAAGGCGTGCATTAAAGTCACCAAGCACGGTGATGTTTCCTTTATCAGAGCACAAGCGTGTCACGGCTTCGAGTAATGTTATTGTTTCAATATAGTTTGAAATGTAGCTGTCAGATGGCATATACACACTAATTATATAGATGCGTTCGGTACTGGCTAGTTTGATTTATATACCTATGAGCCTCTGACTGTCCAAGCAGTCTATTTCACTGATTGATCATTGTAATGATCTTTTATACAGAATAGCCACGCCACCTTTTCCGCACTTAGCGGGGCCATATTGGTCTATAGAGCTGTCGCACACCGAATACGACTTGTATCTATGATTAATGGTATCCAGAAACGACTTTGAATTGTTATATAGCTTGTGTTCTGCAACTATACAAAGGTCAATATCGTTTGCATCTAATATATCAGAGAGTGCATATGCCGAGGACATAATTCCTCTGACGTTCCAACACATTACACTTAGCATAGCCATAATATAATATATAAGTGCTTCTTTACTCATTGTTGTATGGTAACGGCACTTTGTCTAATATATTTCTGGGTTGGAATTAGCCCACCTATCAATGTCTTCGTTCCATTCGTCATCTTCATCACGCCATATACTGTTGGTGTTATCATTCGAGTCGTTTGGCATGTGTTTGTCATCATAATCGTATGTATTATATTTGTTATAGTAATAATTAATTGTTTCGTCGTCCATTTCGTTGTAAATTGTATGGGTAGTTTGTTCGTTATTGCCCATAGTTCGGTGTAGTATTCTACTATTTCTGTCGAAATAGGACTTTTTTTACATTTCCGAATCTCGGAAGGCCAAAAACCTTCACTCTTGACTTGATCGGCGAACTCAGCCGATATGTTATATAAGTGCACTTTACTTTCCTTTCAGTTGTAATATAATCATAAATGTCTGAGTCGATAGTATCGGGATCAATGTTGCCAAGGTAATATGAGTTGGTGTTTTCTCTGCGCACCGCTATAAATCGTTCAGCTGATGCATGGTTTTTGGGCACTAGGTTTGAAACTCTGCGTATTTGTATTTCGTGTCTTTCCCATTCCGTAGATACTTGTAGTCTATGTCTAATCTAGCGATCTATTTATGGTATTTGAGTTTCTGTGGACTTTGACGTTGTCTCTAACAGTGGCTATGAAATTAATTACCACTATCGGACACTCTTTTTGTTGGTTTCGATATATAGTCTGTGTTGTATGATGTTGTATGAATATCAACGGAATGTGTGGTGTCAGATATTTCACCCGTTCCTGATTCTTTAATGACACAGTATTGTACTTCACTACTCGTGATTAGGGTATGTTCCGTTATCATTGTTGTGTGATCTCTTTCTTCGTCCTTTTTCGTCGTTCCTTCTGGCGTTGTACACGTTTTTTGGACGACGTCTGCGTATGTCGGTGCTGTATTATTTACTACACTATCTTGTGTATTCACGAGCATATCGTCAACTTTTTTTATTCATAATAAACTGTTCATGTTTTACTTACTGGGCACATATAAAGACATTTTAAAGACAGAGAAGATGATAACAATTATCAGTTGATTAATTTACTTTTTAAAACAGCGCTTTATCAGAATATATTCTACTATTAGTTCTCATTATCCTAATATAACACTTGTAATAATTTCTGAACAATACAAACGTCATAACTATTGTTTCATATATGAAAAAGCACACTAATGAAATTGAATCTTTGTCAAAATGTTTGTTCTGAAAACATTAATCATTGTACTCACCCGAAAGAGTTTGTCCACACACACTGAGGATAATCCACAGCACCAGAATACGGGTCATTGTTAACTGTTTAAAATGGTAGGTACGCTGGGAGCATAATTAAATTAATTAGAATGCGTAACAATAAGTGTCACTTTGTGACGGATATATGACCTCTTTCTACACATGGTATTAGTAACGTTTACAAGAGTAAAATCTTTCATACATACAACAGATATGTAACACACCAAACATCGTCAACATTTCGGAAACTCTAATATGAAATCATAGTAATTGTATGGAGTTGAATACATTGAGGAAAACGTCGTCAGTTGCAAATTCATCACACACAGCCTGTTTGTAGGACAGGGTTAACCAACGAGATTTTTCTAACATTGCTTTAGGTCGTCTTTTTTTTTGTTATGGACAATAAAGAGACTGGTCAAACTCTTTCTGTTGGAATAATGTTTATTAGCGGGTGAAACGTTCCCATCGAGAAAGATGGATTGGGTTCGAAACCCGGATGGATCGAACCATAGACGTTAAAATAAAGTAGGTTCCCTCCTTGACGCCCACCGTTGAGGGGCATTATAAGGAGTGATGATGCGCCGTTCTCGGGAAAACATGCATTGGTATTGACGCCTGAGCCTTGCACTTATTTAACAAATATGATTATGGTGACAGTAAAGCATAACGAAATTCATAACACTATTCCACACATGCGAAAAGGTTAAAGGTGGCATTTGTGAATAACACTAAGGTTCAAATCAGTCTGTACACATGCTCAGTCCTGCATGAATCTCCAGAAGTTGTCAGGAGTTTCTAATAAGCTCTTGATTAGACTGTGTTCATGCACTTGCTGATCAAGCTCTACATCGTTCACAAAGCTAACTTGCACCTTTCCCACGATGGGCTTATATAACATGTACATTGGTATTTATTATTTTTGCATATAATAGTATATGATATACCGGTACAATGTATAATGTTAAATAATTTGATATGGCAATACAATATGTTTAAACTAGATTTATACTATCGAAGTTAAAATGATTGATTTAAGGCATATACTTGATCCGCGTGTTGCGATGCATCCGCGAACAGTGAAAACAGTGAAAAACGCGTTCGCACAGTCTCACAGTCTCACAGTATCCATTGTCCGTCCATGTAATTTATTCCCAATTGCAAACTTTGTTTATTTCAAACTAGTGACTGTATCTCAGTAATCTGAGTTCCATTTTCAAATTAGGTCAAGGTGACCAGGTTCAATATTATTGAAATAAGAAATGCAAATAAAGGGTTAGTACCAATATTATTCCGATATGTGATAAATTACTTAACTATCTCAGCTTTAAGATTTGACTTCAACTGGGGATATTTACTGCATGATTGCGAGTGCTCCCTCTCTTATAATACAAGTTGAATACCCAGGATGAGTCGTGAAGTAATTGAATAACATGTATTGTTGATCACTTTCCAAACAAACAATCTATGTTTAATTAAACCTAATCCTGATGTGCATGACTTGAAACAATATTTGCAAATTATCTATCAATTCTTAGCAAATTGTGCACAAATCGATAGATGTGCAAAAACATGTCGAAATGCAAGAGCGGATATACCAGCTGCAGAAATAAAATAGGAAAAGAGCTAGCATTTGATGTAATATAAACCGATATTTCTACTGTTTTGTTTAGTTAATATTTGACCCGATGGACTGTGAATTTAACTTCGGTTTACGCATTTTTCAATAGATTTTTCAGTTATATCACGGCATCAGATACTAATACTACTGGATCATTTATCCTGACACCAGTGAGTCAATCGTAATGCTAACCCCTCAACGCTGATAGCAAAGGAGGAAAGACGTTACTACCACTTTTAACCTGTGCTTAACAGTGTAACTGATGTATTTTTCTTAACAGATAAACAGGGAAATACCGTAGACTTCAGAACTGTTTTGAGTAGATTGAAACAAGGAAAATATTATTGTTGTAAATTAAAATTAAAAAATGAACAATAAACTTGTAACATTTATTGCTCGTAGGTAAACTTCCTTCAACCCTTTCCCTCGTACCATATCTGCAACATTTTACATTAAAAACAACAAGGCAAAACTATGAAAAGTCTCTATAAATGAAAGTATAATTGAGCCGTTCAACGAGAAAATAAACATTATGGACTCTGTGTAATATATCGACCAAGATCAGCCTGCGCAGTCCGCGCAAGCTAATCCGGGCCGACACATTCCGTCTCAGGGGTATAGAGTTATAAAGTAGTGATTCCTGAAACAGAAAATCCACAGGAGGCGAAAAGTGTATGTCCGGGTTAGTCCGGGTCGATGCTTAACGCAGAGTCCACAATGTTAGTTTTCTCGCGGGATTGTTAAATCGAAGTGAAAACATTGTGGCAAGGGAAGAACTTTTCATTATGAGTAATTTCTCCTTTTGCTACTGTGTTTTCATTTATATTCAGTAAGTAAACTTTCCTTAATAGAATATTCCAAAGTTTTGGTATAGATATTTTCAAAGTCGTCTGCTGAAGATGTGTTGCATAAAGGGAAGATTTAACACTCGCTTTGACAAGGACGTGTAATAAAGAAATTTACAATGGGTATTAATAACACTATATATGATTCTTTATATGAAAAAAAAAATAGGTAGGCAAATACAATTATAAAGAATAAAGAAACAAAAAGAACATATAACATTCAAATGGTTGTATTGTGTAAATAGGTTTCTATCAATTTAAAAGTTGCTTGGTACTAAAACATCCTCACAGTCAGCTATATGTCGACTACATTTCCCCGTACATACGTCATTCATTCGTTGTTATAAATCATCATGAGCGCTGTCATTATTTATCACAAGGATTTATGAAAATCTTATTTTTATAGTTCTAAAATAATTAAATATAGTCCGGAAATGGGTTTGAAGCAGAAAACTCTTAAACATTCATGTTATAAATTATTTTAAATATAAGGAAGTAGTAGATTTAAATTGTGTCTATAAATTCACAACAGTTAAAACGAAACTGATCATTCGTCTCCGCCCTTGTACACTACATACGACACGTTTTGTTTATGTTGAAGTTATGACTTTGACGGGAGACTGACTCATTGTTGCGACCTTAGATTCCCACATCAATTTATCACGCATACAACAAAAACTGTCCTCGACAAGGGATTAAGTATTTTGTCGCATTTCCGGACGGCATAACTCATGTATCACTATACATGTATTCCCGCAGTCGCTGTTCGGCTATATTGAGAAGTGTCAAAGATGTGACATCGGACGAAAAGCAATACGTGTAGCCCCCCTATGTACTGGGCATGTCCTTTTATGTGATGCCCGAAAGCAGGATGCAACCAGACCCATTTTCACATGTATGAATGTGCATGTATATATATACAGATATACGTTATACGTCTAGTTAGTTGTCAACCGCGTGTCTCTGATGAATACAGAGAGGCTGCATGCGTGCAAAAAAAAATAGGTTTGGTTTTTAACATTAAGCTGTGGCATAGGAATATATATCTTCAGAGTGTATGTTATTTAGCGTGTTATATAATTATACAGTCCTAACCACTCAACTAAAAACTACACTCATACAATTATGTTTGTATATATATTAGGTTTTATATTTGTTATCATACATACCAGGCGCGTTTATCTATTCCGGGTTCTTATTGGTTCTCCGTAAAAGGATCATTCAAAGGTGAATTGACGTAAAGCTGTTGGGGCTACATTCTAGTTTTTTTTGTCAAAAGATGCATGTTGGACTCAACTGCTTGTAGGCGGACAGTGAAGTATCTGGTGAGACTGTGGATACACAGGCTCGTCTGAGTCTTCACTGTCCGCAGATGCATTAAGATCCTAAATCGCTAGACGCGGCTTATCAGTATTCACTTTTTTTGGGGGGGGGGGGGGGGGGGGGGTTTGCGCATGCACTATGTAACTCTCGACTTATAAACGCTTTTCACGTTTCGTTCAAGTTTTTTAAGTTGAACCCTTTGTCTTTATCTGTATCTCTTTCCTTGTTTCACTGTTTGTGTCACAGGTCTTGAATTAAAACAAGTTACCACTAAACTGAAGCAGGATGCTGCTGCCATAGTAATCGTTCCTTTGTTAGAGTATCAAATAGCCGGTAGGAATCCACCGTTACCGAGGGGTTTAGCAGCCGGGTTCGATACCAAGTCGCGGCGTTCATAGTGGAGTGCCCTGGGGTAAGGCACATTTCCTAGCCTAAGTACTGGTGTGTTTACCCAGTTTTCGTGAACAAAAGTGAGCTGTCTCTTTGATATTACTGACTGCATATAATGTTGAAACGGCTTTACCCAGATAAATAAATCAGGTATTGACATAAATAAAGAAACAACATAGTTAATCAAAACCATAATCGAAAAATCTATGATACAATTATTCTGTATAATAAATCGGAAGAAAACAAGCGGTTCTTTTTTCCTTCGGTAAATGAGAACATAACTATTGTTTTATATAGATATGTAAGTTTAACTATCAATTTAAAAGTTTTTATCTTAACCCTTTACCTCACTGAGCACGTTCTCCTATTGCCACACTATTTTCAGTTATATTCATTTATTTTGTTCCGATGTTTTTAAAGTCGTCTGCTGCATATTTGTTGTATGGTGGAAAACGTTTAAATCGTATGACATCCCCCCTACAAGGATACCTTTCGAGTGATACATACGTCACATGATACGTGCATCTAAACATTGAAAATGTGCTCGATCAAACACTATAAACGATAACAAATGAAATATAGTCGCTTTATCATATAAAGAAAATGAAAAACAAAAGAAAAAATAATAAAAACACAAACAAATATAATATAAGTTTATCTTTGTCCTTGAACGGAACTGCATCACGAGCCTTTGGTCCTATAACCAAATATGATTAAACACGTAGAATCCTTGTAGAATTAATTGGTTTTTGAAAAACAGATGTTTCAACATGGAAATATATTTATATAGTGTGATGTTATATATGACCTTATCTTGTGTTTTATGGACTAACCGAGTGAGTTGAGTTTGGCTAATTTCAGCTCCAGAAAAAAAATATCCAAAATATCTGCCGTAATAAATTAGATTAATATTAGTTCGATAAATTCATATTCAATCATAGTCAAATGAGTTCCATTGTTTGTTAAGTGTTGACCCAAAATTGTGATACAGTCTTTGTAACAGTTATAAGCGCGCACGCCCCTTTTGTATGGATATTCCGTCATATACCACCGACTTTAACTTTTAGCTGTAGGTTTTCATACAGTACTGGGTCTCGATCTTTACAGCCGGTCTTGACTGAAAGGTAATGAACATTATCATTAAATGGCGTTACTTCAATTTAAAATTAATTTTAGTATTTTAACCATTTAACCATTTACCCCATACAACAGATCTGCAGCGGTAGACATTGAAAACAACTAGGCAAAAATAAGAAAAATCTCTATAAAGAAATTATAATTGTTGAATCGAATTGAAAACATTGTGGCGAAAGGAAATAAATGCAGATTGTGAGCAAATTCTCCTTTTGCCACACTGTTGTCTTAAGTCGTTTGATGTAGATGCGTCGAAAGACCTCTACAGGTGCGAAAAGGTTAATGAAGACAGATAAAAACATATAAAACACGTTCAATCTCTGCAACCACACTTTTCGCAAACAATAAAGCGTCTGAAATGTGTATAGATTAATTAGCAGGTATGTCACACACAGATTACCTGCACGTATTTCTTGTGTTCATAAACCACCTTTTTTTATATCTTTGATTGTAACAAAGATTCAACAAGTTAGTGTTATATGTACCTGGTACTGTAAAAGCTTCACAGTTAAGATATTCACTGATATTATCTTCCTCGGAAAAGTTGACACAACTGAAAACAAAACAAGAACAGCAGATATATTGTTGAGAAGTTGTAGTTTGAATGATTCGCCAATTTGCTACCGTTACCTAACTTAAAATTAACGGAACAGACCGCTGACGCACGTATAGCGTGTATGTCCCATCCAGGCACGTGCCCAGACATACGCACGGATAACGTGTATGTCCCATCCAGGCACGTGCTCAGACATACGCACGTTTGCGTAACATTGCATTAAAAATTGAAGGCTGGGAGTGGTTAGGGTGGATTTCGTCCGAAAATGTCAATAAATCTGCATTTGGACTTGGCTTGTTTGTGTTTTCGGTATGACTAAAATGACCATATGCAATGTAAGATTTCACTTATATCCCCACGGAATATGCCCGTACCCCCTACCTCATCTGTGTGTATACTCGATGTTGACCCACTTAAGCCCTTATCAACTGAGATTCTTTTTCAGATGAGTTACATTAACACTGACGGGTTTGGTATTCGACACATGTTCGTTGTCAGAGGCGTAGCTCCCTTTAGGCACTGTAGGCACGTGCCTACACATTTTTTCTAAAAATGCCCCAAAATGCAGCTGCAGTATTGGAGCTCAGGGATGCGTGGTTAGCATTAAGATTGACTGGCTGGTGTCAGGATAAATGGACCAGTAGTCCTGCTAACTTATCAAGGAAACGCAGTGTTATAACTGAAACATTGTTGAAAGCGGCGTAAAACCCTAAACAATTGGATATCATTTCTTGTCAATAGCGAAATATGTATAACCTTGTTACACACAAGTAAATTCGTGGGGGTATTCATGACTAAATTAAGTTTACGACTTGTATCGTAGAGATCTGAGTTCCAGCCATTTAAACATTGTGTACGTGTTAAAACTAGTTCTCACATACACCAAATATGCAACATTTGTGTTCACTCTCTGTAAATGAAAGTATAGCAATTGATTTTGGTGGAAAACATAATGGCAATGGGAGCAAATTTCTTCTTTTATAATGATGTTTTTTTCTATTTTCGTATGCTGCACATGCGTCAAATGGATAACACGTGACAAATTTACGATTTGAAGTACAAACGTGAAAACAAAACCTGGTAATGTTCTATTGAAAAACAATTGTTGACCGTTATGACAGAAGTTGGTATAGTTCGCACTTTTCAATAAAAACTCTCCTTTTTACACAATGCTCTTGAAAACGAATCGAAGAAGGTATTTGTGAAATATGGTTTAAAACGTGTCATTACCTGCTGCGAAACCTCATACTGGCATCTGATAAAGAGAAAAACCCATAAGCAAACAAAATAAACGCTTCTCTAATTTACATAATATACACACTAAACAAACTGATAATGACGTTTGATAGTGGAATCAGTGGGTCTTAATCCTTCCCACGTAGTGACGCTTTCTGACGCCTCTGCAGCAGAATACTTTCACAAACATTGTGGCAAAAGGAGAAATTTCTCAAATCGAGCAAGTTCTCCATTTGCCACAATGTTTTCACTTGTTTGCAGTAAGTATACGTTCATTTATAGTGATTTTCTGGTATGTTGCCAACATGCTTTCAAAGTAGTCTGCTGCAGGTTTGCTGAATGTGCGAAAGGGTTAAAGTGTTACCACACACACACGAATTTCGATACACCTGCTGCAGACAACTCTTGAAATTAGTGTAACAAAAGGAACCTGCTGCAGACAACTCTTGAAATTAGTGTAACAAAAGGAACCTGCTGCAGACAACTCTTGAAATTAGTGTAACAAAAGGAACCTGCTGCAGACAACTCTTGAAATTAGTGTAACAAAAGGAAAACTTGCCCACAAAGATTACATTCTCCTTTTGCTTCAACCTTTTCAACGCTGTTCAATACAATTTATAGATATGTCCAATATGTTTGTCTAGAAGTGTTCAAAGTCATATGTTGCATTGTATTCCGGGGTACAGTTAGAGACATTCAATCAGTATCGACCAAGACTAGTATTGTGATTTCTACACGATTATATATCAAGAAATATTGACATGAGAGAGTCCGGAAAGAAAGAAACCAAGTTACCTTGCCGCTGTGACATAAGTTGAATATTCTTGAGGACGGCGTTAAACTAGACTCAATTGAAATGATAGAATACTGAAATATGTTATCTCGTTCTCTGATAGAGACCACGTTGGATTGTTTTGCTTTTATAACCATGTTTCAAACTTGTTCAAAACACATGATATATATTTGTTCTTGAGGATAGTCCTTTTAAGATAAATAATGAGTAGTAAAACGGTAAAAGAAAAAACCTGCAGGAATGAAACAAGTATGGTTCATCTTTGAAAGCAAATTAAAATATACATAATGTCATAGTTCAACTTTATTCGAGCAGATGTCTCCAAGTAAAACCCCATTAAAGTGCTTAATTTAGTGGTGGATTGATGTACGGAGAAACATATAATGGTAATGTATTGTTAATGGTTTATTTTTGACGATTTCTCTTATTTGCTATAAGTCGCCATCTTAATTTTTAAACAAACAAAAGACATTACGTTATATTTTGAAGAAGATACAATTGAGATCAAATGAGGAACAAATAAGTATCTCACATTCCGAAATCATGGGCCCTGTAGAGCTTCCAGGTTTATTTCCACCAGACCTGCTCACAAGATAAAAACAAACGACGTTGACTTCACGCTAAACGACTGTAACTGCAGCCACATGTCCTCACTAGTTACAACTTGTTTGAATGTCATAGACAATTCTTTAAAAATGATAGCAATGGCATTTCCCCCCGTTACATTCAGGGTTACAGGAAAACATTAAGACCGATGTCCAGGTGTCAGAATTAACTTACCAGCAGTAATTTACCCAGGAAACTCCGTGATATGACTGATGTACTGTTGAAAGTGGTATAAAACATATATTTTATAATAGGACAAACGACTATTTCAAAAGAAGCCATAGACGTTCGAGTTCAAATTACACTCTATGTCATTTGTCTGATTTACATTTTAGGCACGTCACAGGGAATCAACCTTCTGGACTTAGCGACTAAAATAGACCCAGACCAGACAAGCAGCCAAGCAACCAAGCAGTCCAATATGGATCCTCGATTTACTGTATGCCACCATGTCATTCAAAGTGTGCCAATATCACTAAACACACGTGTAAGTGTTTCGCTCTGAAGTTTCAATATACTTGGTGAAAACATTTTTTCAAATTCGTCAAAAAGCATCTGCGTGTATAAAGTTATATTAGTGTCACCCCTGTCAAGATAACCACTCAATAAATGCATGCTGAGATATTTCCTTAGCAGAGGACTAAACATATCATGTAAACTAATGAGATGAAACAGACAAAACGCTTGTTTAAATTTGGATTCACTGCCAAAGGCAATTAAAAGTTTCTTCAAACAATGCAGGTATCAGGAGGCACAACTCGTGACGAGCTGTCTCTCCTTTAATCTGCATTTATTACCACTTAGACATTAAATTTTACAAAATGTCCTGTAGACGAAACATGGAGTGGTCAACTGTCAAACAAGACTAGTTGACAGTGAAACGACGTTAACTAAAAAATACCACTACGTCACGTCAGAGTCCATGTCATGTCAAACATCCTGCAACAGAGAAAGCATTGATGGATACAATAACAATGTAAACTTCAAACCATGAGTACACACTCATTGAAGACACCCCTCCTAACCACACGCCAGTCTATCAGACTGCCCCTGCATTGTTAACCCCCTCCCAACATCCCCCCACATAAACTAAATTTCAACAACACTCCATTCACCGATTCCTACAATAGCAATGAATCAATGGACAACAGTACTTACGTAAGGTACTAACTCATCTCACGCAACACAACTACAAATCCCTACTTCAACATCCTCAAACCAAAATTCCTCCACTAAACCTTCCTCCACCACTATCAATATTTAACAACATCCTCCAACCACCAAACTCTCCCCTCAACTTCGCAACATCCAATATACGACCTACTAGACACTGAACCGATGTGCTGAAAAGTATCCGATCCAACCCCCACACGAACGTAAAACCCTATCCCTATAACGTCTACAACACCCTTAACTAACCTCTACAATCTCTCACCTATCACTCCCAATTAATTCAATACACTACCACATCCCCACCCTCGCATCCTAAATACCGAAGCCCGCTGAAAACCGGCTCCTGTCCCCCAGCCCTAACTACAGCACAAACAACTCTCAAACCCCAAAACCAAAATAACCACAATTTTATACTAACTCAACTAAATAACATTATACTACAAACAAATGCTCACTACTCCATTTACAACTAACTAGAATATAAACATTATCAAGTCACTTAGTAAAACCCATATAACAGTGTACCCCCTAGAATCACCACTAAATCAACCTAAACCCCACACACCCCCCCCCACACCAAAACTCACACACAAACAACAACACCCTAATACAACACATACACAGACTCACTCACTCTCACTACAAAACATAAACAATACCCACAACAACAACCACAAACAACTCACACTATATACCCAGTATCTAAATAATTACACTTTATAACCTCCACTACCAACTAACCTAATTCACTCACACCAACCCCATTCTCCACTCAATTACCCAAACACAAAAACCTCACATACAACTCAACCCCTTAACTTATATATATTACTCTCTCTACCTACCTTAATCTTTTCTTACTCTCTAAACACCCCTCCTTTACAACCCCCCACAAACCCCCAATTACTCCAATTCCTACAACCAATACACACTTCAAAACTTTTACATCCCAACCCCACCTCAATTCACTATCCCCTCACACCAATCCCCCAATCCACATTACCCAAACACTTTTACCAACCTTACTATACAAACTATACAACACTATCCCACAACACCAATAATACATCTTCCTACCACTCCCAACCACCCAACTAAATACAATCCACACATAACAACTCCACCCACCACTCACTCTAATTAACCCCCAACCCCTATTCACAAC
Source organism: Serripes groenlandicus (assembly GCA_031761405.1). NCBI lineage: Eukaryota > Metazoa > Mollusca > Bivalvia > Cardiida > Cardiidae > Serripes > Serripes groenlandicus. The sequence continues at coordinate 138,284,295 of JASEVX010000003.1, read as the reverse complement.
CCCACAAACATAACATTTACCAAACACTACAACCACCCCAACAACACCAATCACCACACAATTCCCACACCAATCCCTCACAATCACCCCCCCTCTCCCAAACCAAAATACCCCCCATAAAACATCCACCCAAAATCACCTTAACCCCCTAATTACACACACCCACTACACTAACACTCCAAAATAAATCAACCCCCCTCACAACCAACTTACTCCCTCCCAAAATTTTATATCATCACCACACCCTAACATTACCATACAACCCCCCTACAACACCCATTTACACCACAACCCCCTCTCACTTACACACCATATTATCACCTAAATCCAAATACTACTACAATCATCACCACAACCCTTCTACAACACACCCACTTAACCCCCATAAACTCACCCTAAAAAAAACAAAACACCCCCCCTCCTTCTCTACCACATCAACTCAAAACACTTAATCACCCCCAACACCCACCAATAACCAAACCTAAAACCACAAATACCCCCACTCCCTAAAAACACAACAACACAACAAAACCAACACCAATACCATCCAAAACTAAAACAACATCAATCACCCCAATCTCACAACCACTCACACAAATCTCCCAAACACATAAAACCCCAACTACATAATCCCCCCTTCTACTCCATACTAACCCACACTTTCCACATAAACCCCCTCTAACAAAAACTCAACACCCTACAAAATCACATACCTATCCTCCATCTCCACCAAACAAATAACATACCCCACCCCCTATATTTTTATCCACCCATTACCCCAATACCCAACTACCCACACCCTCCCAAACATCAAATATTACAACACACATACACCTACCCTACACAACCCCTACATACACTACACTCTTACACACTTCCACCACCACCCAACACACCACCAACAACACATACCCCTCTATTCACATTAACCACACCTACTCCAAACCCCAAATAACCCCAAACCACCCCCCCCAAAACATTCAACACAAACCCCCCTACCCCCCTATACACACACAAAACAAACAAAAACAAAACCAAAAAAAATTTAACTTACCAAACCAACCCCCAAAAAACTACCAAACCTCAAAACCTCCAACCATACCCCCCTTCTAATTCCCCTACTACTAAAAACCCCCACATCCCCCATAACCTTACCCATACCCTCCACCCAACCCACTCACATATCCCTCCCTCCCACCACCACCACACAACCACCCCCAAAATAAATTCCAACAACCACACAACCAACCCTAACCCTATATCATCTCTAAATCCCTAACCTAAACCCCATCACTTACTCCTTACCTTACACCAATCAACCCTACCCCCCTAAACCCACACAACTAAATACATCATATTCCACCCCACCAAAAACCTTCTAAACACTCAACAAACCCACCACAAATCCACCCACAATACACACCTAATACACCCCACAAACAACACCCATATAACTCCCCAACCCCCAACCAAAAATCACATCCAAAACCCCTCACCCATAACCACCAACACAAAAACAAAACACCCTCTCCCAAAACATCCCCTACACCACCAACACCCCCTCCCACCCACTACCAATAACCAACACCACTACCCCTAACAATACCAACAACATAACCCCCCACACAACACACAACCACCTAACCATCTAACCTTTAATCACATAATACACCCTCTATAACTAACAAAACACTACCCTCTTACCACACCACACCCAAATCACACCAACACCTACCTCAAACAAAACCTACAACACCTCATCATCATACTCTATCACATCACCTATACAACCACAACACCAACATACCCACATCTACACACACAATCCCCCAACTACAATACCTCCCCACCCACCCCCCCCAAC